>BQNB010097130.1:0-25460 GCA_026074375.1 Tanacetum coccineum | reverse complement strand
TATTACAAGTTACATGTTTGTCATCATCAAAACATAAAGAGATCGTATAGATTAAATATCGTAATATTTGCACTAACATTCTCGACTTCTCTACGTTTTGATAATTACAAAATGTAAAAACATTCTACGTAAAAATAAACATAAACAAGTTATTAGTCGTAATTCGTAAATTTCCATTTCGATGTAAATCACTTAAGGTATGATGAACCAAAAAACACTAAACTTGATAGATGATCAAAGAAATATATTTTTCTCTTAAACTTTATATGTTTACAAATGTAAAAAAACCTTTTTACAAAAAAAATTAGACAAAATATTTTTGTATTTATAAAAAATGTTTTTTTCATGTATATATTCAAAATCAAGTCCCCCCCCCCCTACATAGATACAACCTGAACCAGAAAAAAAATTTCCTCACAAAAAGGAAGCATCCTATCATGGACGGTCCCCTGATAGGGAGGACGGTCCTCAATATATCTGGAACCGTCCAATAAATCAAGGACCTTCCCCTTTTAGACGCTCCCCTTGCTTGCCTATAAATAGTGGCTCATTTCCAAGTCGTTTCTTACTTTTTTGCACACAGTTTTCTCTGTTTAAATTCAGTTTATATAATTTCCTTTCTTTGATCACTTACTTTGTTTAAACATTGTTTACAAGTGACCCAATCCTTCCTCTCCAAGTGCAAGAGAAGGATACTTGTAATCGTCAAGATACGAAGTATTGTAGACTAGTTTGTGCATTCGTAACCTTGTTTCGATGTCGTTGTAATTTGTACATCAACCATATAACCTCCAATCTTGTTTGATAGATAGACCAGGTTAGTATTTAGATCCTGAAAATACCTGTGTGATCGGTTAGTATTTTAGTCCTCAAAATATATTTGTGAGTGAGATATTGGTTCTAGCTATATTCGAACTCGACATTTGGCTTAGTGTTGAAAATTGGTCTAAGCGACGATTATAAGGTTTTCTTCGCCTGAAGGGAGCTTGTTGACAATGCGATTTAAATATTATTTTACAAATACAATTAGATGGTGATGTAGCTATATAGAATTATATATGGTGTTAGATATTCAAAGTACTTAGTACTCATACGACCTATACTTAATTAGGTTGCATTCGGACACTTTCGTGACGTTTATTCACGCATTTTCTGATATACTGTGTATTCATTCACTCGAGGTGAGTTTATAGCCCCACGTTTTACTTGTTTTACATATACTTTACAACTTTTGGGGTGAGAACATGCTTGTTACCAAATTCATTTGATAAAAGCGTTTATGAAGTATTTAGAAGACTTTTGTTTGTCTGATATTAAAAAGAGAGAACTAAACTATCAAACAAGGGTATTTTGGTATTCCTCCAATGTAATTAGCTTAGTTAAGATCTAACTAAGGTTTGAGATGCTAGTTAGGGTACAAGGGAATATTCCAAGAATATTCTTAACTTAGAGAGAAAGGGTGAATGTTATGAGGGGGAGATTTAAAATTTGAATTTCAAATGTTTAAGCACATGTGAAAATTAGATGTGTAGATAAGAATAAATGTAACAAAACTGATCTAAACTATGGGATTGAATGGAAGAGTATCTCATATAGGATGATAAATTTATGTAGACTCGTGTTGAATCACGTATGTGATTACTAATCTACATTTTTCAACTAATGGGAATTACTGGGAAAATGGTTCTTAATCTTCGTAAGAAGGATATGTTAGTATCGCAGCACGAAGTTCCTCCTAAGGTTGACGGTTCTGTAATTTTCATCTAAAATATAGATTTATAGGCAAGCAATCAGATCATATCTTGTTAATATTGGTGTTACAAGGACTCAGAAGCTCAATGCGCTATTGTAATATGGAGATAGAATCCATAGACTATGTACAAATTATAGCATGATCCTTTTTAGCACAATCTCTAATGTAGGTTGTCACTTATAGCATGTTTTTTCCTCAGGTGTGATTTAGATGTTTGCTTACTGTTGTGATTGGAGTCTAAACAATAGAAGATTACTTTTCAAATGACACGTTTAGAGGTCGTTCTCTCATAGCTTGTGCAATGTACTTATGAAGTAACGCTCCCGGAAACATATTCCGCTGCGACCCATTTTTGGGGGTGTTACACCTTTGTTAAAATATCCAATATGACTCATGACCTATCACTAGGAGTGGTGAAGTTCACTGATGGAATCAATGAGATTGCCTATAAGATGCCCTATAAAATAGAGCAATATAACTCGTTATCAGACTTAGAAAAAGAGGATACAAAATCAGTCTACCTTAGAAATGGGGGATAGAGCAGAGGATATGGGAGTAGTGATGGAACAAAATTATTAGGTGTTTTTTAAAGAATGTCTAGGCTTGGGCCGATATTGACTGTGTTGCAGTTGAGGAGGACTCACGTTAAGGAGTGTGTGACTCCGAGTATAGCTAATGACCGTTAAAAATAAAGAAAGCACTTTTTTTGGACGGCACCCAATATTTAATTCTCGCATTTAGGAGTGTCTTGTGTTTTAACTCTTTACTGTTTATTATTCTATGTTTGAATCATTTGTGAAATCATGCTTTGCTTTGTCTTTAACTTCGTCTTAATTGCAATCAAAGGTATTTTGCATCAAATAAGCATAGGGGAACAATATAGGTTGTAGAACCATTTCAAACATATAAAATTAATTTTTAGATTAATTCACGTCTTGTGTCATATGATTGTAATGATTAATCTCAGGTTTTATGCTGTATTTTCTACAAAAAATAACTAATAGAATTGCGTGCAGGAAATGTTTCAAGAAAAATGAATGTGAAATTTTCACAGTGTTTGGAGACAGCGTCAGGAATTTTCCTAACGACGTCGCGCCTCCAGAGTTGTGAAAATTTGAAAATTTTCTATTATTTTCAAAAAATGATTTGTACAATATCCAAAATTTGTAATTTTCTTATACTCTTGTAGAAACCTTGATTATATCATCACATTCATCTTATCTTTACTGCTTTCATAGAGTCAACCCTAAAAGTTTTGTTGTATATATCATTATCCCGTCGATTTTACGCCAGGTATAGTTGTCTTTGTCTTTGATTTACAGGTTATATTTTATGAGAAAAAACCTGAAAGTTCTTAGGAAGTTTCAGAAGGATGATTCTTGGAGGACGATCTAACTAGTTATCGCATGTTTCTTCTCCATTATTGAGCAAACATGGGAAGTACTAGTTTCTTTTACTTGATTTCTTTTCCCTTTATTCGTTTTACGGGTACTTTTAAGAATATTAGGAACAATGTTCAACTTAAGTGTAGGAGAAAGTAAGCCTTAAAAATTATTCCTTCAATTGTCATTTGCTTTGTCCTTAAAATGATGGGTAATATATCAAAACATAGCGTAAAAGGTAATTTTAACCAAAATTTAAATTTTTTTATGAAATATACCGACTTAAACGGTAGTATTAGCGTTAATACATTATGAATTTATTTTTTTTGGAATAGCAAAAAAAACCCTTAATTCCACCCACAAAATGTGAGGCTCGCCTTTTAGATTATAGGAATTTGTGTTCCATTTTTTTTTTCTGATTTTTTAAAAAAAACCCAAAAAAAAATAAAAAAGATAATTTTACCTTTAGCTTTCTCGAGTTAATGAGTGAGCAATCATGTGTATCTATTCCATCGTTATAGATGTGTATATGTGGTTTCGTCGCCTTTTCTGGAGCATTGGTATCGGTTTAAAATTATATGAGTGTACCGGTAGTATATTAAATTCTAGAACTTATTTTTGTGATGCATCCCCAGACCGCATAATGAGAATTAGGATTTACTAGATAAGAGGCACTAGGATAACCCATGTTTTAAACCTGTAATTGTTATGATGGTCACCTCGATCATATAACTATCCCACACCCGTGCTTCGCACTCATTTTTAGTGCAAGACTCCCCTAGTACAACCTTTCGAGCCTATCTTTTTCATGGTTCTCGTAATTTTCTGGTGGATTCCATATTATTAATGAAGAGCATTGTCACCCTTGAACCAATTGTTACAACCAAATTGCCTTAGCCTACCTTGTATGTACTCGCTTTTAGTACATTATTGTTTTAACCCAAGTTAATTATTTGAGTACACGGTTGCTAAGTCCTTATCCTTGTAAATACAGTTTTGGGACGATTGGGATTCATGGTAGTATTTATCTTATGAGAAATTAGGGAAAAGTAATTTATTACCCACAATAGATCTCAATAAGCTCCATGTTGTGTTGATCCACCTCAATTCGAGTCATTAGTTAGATTGTAATTATTAGTTCTAAAACTCAAGTGTAGGGGTGTGTTTATAAACCCCCAAGTGATGTATTATGTTATCCAAAAATATAAAAGAAAAAAAAGAGATTGATGTAGAGTTTTGTAGAGTTTGTATATCTTTGTCCGAGTCTTTGGCTTAGCAACCAACCAACGTGTATTCTTATAAATAATTAACTCACCACTTCACCCCAAATTTACCCAAAAAGTCACCCTAAATATTTCACATCCGTTTTCGTTTCTAATAATGTTATCTTGCACCTACACCCCGCAATCCTTAAAAGACCTCTTTGATAGCAATGACTAGTACTTGCGCCTAGCGGTGGAGGCTTGATCCTTTACCAAGCAATTTTTCGGCTTATATTGAGACTTATGGGCTTATATAAGTTTATCATAAGCCCACAAGTCCCACAACAAGCCAGAAAATTAGGCTTATGTTATATAAGCCGAAATTAAATAAGCTCACAAGCCTATATATAAGCTGAAACAAACACCTCCTAAGTAAAATCCAATGAATACTCATGACAATACATTGTTGTTTAATCAGACAACCTCGATTATTTAATGATAGTACATTGTACTGCTATATTAAAATCTAAGTGTCAAATTAGTTACGTATCGACTTAAGGAATCACAAAACTCTCACCGAGTCAATATAATAAATGAACAACCAAGGGAAGGATATTGATGAGGTGTCATTTTATACACTTTTTCAGGGTCATTTAACCCCCTAAATCGTGTAAATATGCCCAAATTATGTACTTAATTGTTCCTTTTGTGTTTTTAGCACTTGGATGGATTTTGGAGGATATACATGTGACTTGCGCTCATTTGGAGAAGAAACGGACAAGATTACAACTCTACACCAAATCTCTTGAAGAAAATGCGTACAGTGGAAGGAGACGGCGTCACATTCATTCGTGACGGCATCAGATTTCACAAACGACGACGTCAGAACTTTGGCGACGGTGTCAGGATCCAACCGACATAAAGAAGCCCTAGAAGATTCGGCGGGGTGACGGCGTCAGGATTATAACGCGACGCTATCGCGCCTGTTTTCCTATATATACAAACTTGTTTTTAGGGTTTTAAGTGTGTAACTTTTGGGAACAGAACCCTATTATTGAAAGTAGATTATAGCGGCTGTTTAGGTCATTTTTAGGGTGTCAAAACCCTATTGTATCAGCCTTGAACACATGTTGAAATAAAGTAAAGTCCTCTATCTTCTATCATTCAATATGTCTATGTATTGTTTGATTATTTATTGTTCTTTGCTTCCTTTTAACATGCTAGGCTAGATCCATTAGTATTTACATATGATTGCATGAAACTTAGTTTTTAGATCCTTTTAATATTGCTTCCTGTGATGGATGTGCGCGTTAGGCTTTCGAAAACTAGCCATAAAATATTAAATTGGCATAGACGTCTAGGGAAACGCGAGTGTGTATAAAGGATACCATCGGTAACAGTCTTCATACTACCTTACCCCTAATATGGTTAATCCCTCTTAAGTGTTTTAATGCATGTAATGTACTCTTAGGGGCCTTGTAATAGTCTTCATACTACCTTAATTATGCATTGCCTTAATGGAATATTACATACACGGCGTTTTCGTGTAATTCACTCATGACTAAGGAAATACTTACACAGATCATCACAAGTGTGACAAAGCAATATGATTAGGAGAAGCAAACCGAGAAGTAGTACATTATTAAGTAAATACGTTCGTTTACCCATAGAGTTTCCACCAAATTAGTTTAGATTTATATTTAGTTTAATTAGCTAAAACCAAACCAACCTCTCAAACCTAAATTTTACTTGCTTTCTATAAAACATAAAAATACCAAAAATGATCTTCTCTCAACCCTTAGACCTTTGTTATATTTTGTTCGAGCCTTTCTAGTCTATTCCCTTAGAGAACGATAACAACCCCCGAGTCTTACCTTACTACACTACAACGGTTAGGTGCTCTGCCTAGGGAGTTATAAAACCTGGTGTGTTTACCATGACCACATTGTCTACTCGCTTGATTCCTATCAAATGAGATTTTAATTTCTGTCAATTAGCTTTCTTTAGTCTATCTTTTCTTTGTGTTATTTGTTTCGTAAATCTTTTCGTTGACCTCCATGGGAGACGAAAATCCTATCCGTACTCTTGGAGATTACTCCAGACCTAGCCACGAAGGCTATCGAAACACCATTGAGCTCCCCGATGGGAACAATGTGGTGCCTCTATGATCTGACACCATCCGGTTGGTGCAAAACGGATGCTCATTTCACGAATTTCGGTCCGAGGATCCAAACCAACATCTTAAGGGTTTTCTCAAACTAGTGGACTCACTTGACCTTGATGTTGCAAGTATGGAAAGGACGCGCCTGCGTTTATTTCAATTTTCCCTTCACGATCAAGCTAGCAATTGGCTTAAACGTCTTCCTGCAGAATCCATCACCACCTGGCAGGATCTTACTACTCGTTTCCTTTCTCAATTCTTTCCACCAGGAAGGACTGTAAAACTTCAGAATGACATCCTGATGTTTCAATAACATCAAGGTGAATCTCTTTCTGAAGCATTGACTCGTTTCAAGGACTTACTCCAAAAAGTCCCTCATCATGGCATCGATCTTTGGCTCCAAGTATAAATATTTTACAACCACATCGATCAAACCTTGAAAAAAAACGTGGACTATGTCGCCGAAGGCCGACTAAGGAAAATGAGTGCAAAAAAAGCCTAGCACTACAAAAAAAGAAACTTTTGGGGACGAACATTTTTCGAACGGTCAGAAAAGAGTGCCAAATACGTGTATTTAGCACTGTTTAGATAACCGTACCAAAAAAATTTGTATTTCGGACGGATATTAGAAAATCGTTCCAAATATGTATGCATTTGGGACGTTTTGTAATAATGGTGCCAAGTGCATGTGTATTTGGAACATTTTCAATTAACGGTGCCATATACTTATGTATTTGGGACAGTCGGTGGCTAAAGTTCTAAATACGTATATGTATTTAGAACGGTTTTTAGGGCTTGTGCCAAATACTTGTGTATTTGGAACATTTTTTAATAAACTATTTCGAATGCATATGTATTTGGAACATCTTTTAAAATCTATGACCCAAATGCCCATTTTGTCTCACACGTGTTGATAATATTTTTCCTCTTTATTAAAATTACAAATCGATTTCATTCATTGTAATCCTCAATTTTCCTTCATTATTAACATTTTAAGATCAAAATTCATCTTAATATCAAATGACTTAATATATCAATAACATTCATCACCACTAGCTCTACGTAATCCAGATAACTTAAAACGGGTTTATTCTACTTTTTGACGAGTTACCGTTGTTGTTTCAAAATAAGAAATTTTCTTTTAATACCGAGTTCAAAAATTCATATTATACGTGCAAACATGCAAACACATGAGGTCGTTCATGTACCGGTTACCCACAGATGGCAAGTGTAATACTTAAATGTAAGATGTCCAATTGAGGAATCTCGTGACCATTTGCAACCCTCACTTTTCGCTAACTACCCCTAAATGTGTAACTAGTGAGTTTAAACCGTCGCCTCTTATGAAAAAAATCATAGATTTACCACTAAGGCATTTGATGATTGTCAATCATACCAAAATATAACGTATAAAGGTGGTGGTTTTTTTGTCAACAGTCCTCGTTAACCTTCTGTCACTTTATGCAACCATAGTATACGATATAAATGATGGGAAAATCAAAAAACATATTAACAAAAAATTAAACTTGATAAAACCTCAAACTTACGAGCTCGATTATTTGACACAATATTAATCGTTGTGCCAAATGCTGTATATAGGTTCTTTTATAAAATATATAATTAATGAAAAAATCTAAATACATATTAACCTTAACTTAAACTCAATAAAACCTCAAACTTACGACGATCTCGACTGTTTTACACACTATTAGTTTCCGCGCCAAATACTCTTTTATATGTTTTTCTACATTACTCACCCAGTTACAAAAACTCATAAAATAAGTACGAACTAAAAAACCCCTTTTATCTCCACTGCCTCCAAAAATTTCCCTCCAATCCTACTGTAATCGCGATTTTCTCTCCATACAGATCGTAACCAAAATTTAAATCTCCCTAATATATCCTAGGATTCATGCCGATAATTTCCCCTAAATTTATCAAACACCATAAGCAAAAGAAGTGCTTCTGCTACCTAGGGTTTAATTGTTTTAGGTGTAAATTCAATCATCTTTAATATTCATTTAATTGATTGTATGACTTATGTGTGGCTTTTGTATCTAAAAATTGATCAATTGGGTGATATATTTGTTTAATTGTTAGAAATTAGTAAGTTTATTTGTTATGATGTTGTTACTTGTGATTAGGGGTGTTATTAGGTCAGGTAATAGGGTTATTTACGTTTCTGCAATTTTACAGTGTTTTAGTGGTATATTGTTGGTCAAGTGGTAGGTAACTCATAAGGATATGTCTGCTTTCTCAGTATGGTCTGCATTGTTCTGGCATGTGGATCTGCATTTTCTGACTTTGTTTGTTATGTTTGGATCTACGCCTTCTGGTCTGATATGTAGCAATTTAGTGGCAATAGGCTTTCTATTGTTGTTTGCATAAGTTCTTTGGTTCAGGATTCATGGGAGAGTTTATCTCTTATGGACCTGATCAAATACTTGTTTATGTTTATTTGATTAGAATCATATTTTTTATTTTAAATACTTTCTTGTCTTAGTTAGATCAAAGACTTGCTTATGTTTATTTTATTGGAATTGTCCTTTTTATGTGTCATTTTTGATTTTTAAAGGATACGTTTGTCTTCATATCTCATTTGTGCTTTTTCTATTGTTTCATTCATTTGTTATACTTGTTATTTCTATTCAACTCACTGGTCTTAAAAGTTTTTATTTATCTGTAGGTTGTATCATGGCAGCTAGAAAGAGAAGACGCAATGCCACGGTCAACTCGGGAAATAAAGACAGTGTAGAGGTGGACACAAATGTCTCTGATCAGGCTCCTGTTTAGACTCGTGTTCAGACTGCTACAGATGACAACCAGGATACTTATGTTACACCAACACCATTAGAAGACTCGTCACAAGAACTAACTCGTAACAATACCACTGATGCATCAGTTGAGTCATCTTTAGCATCAAGTGAATCTGGTACAAAATCTATGCTATTTTTTCATTATTTATTATGTCAACTATACATATCAGTGAACTTTAGATAATGTTTCATATAGTGAGGGGTATAAGTAAATCATGTTGGTAGACTTTAGTGTAAAAGAACCCAACTGCAGAATTAGGTGGTCTAGAATAAACTAGTCATTCGGTTTATGCTGTAGCCTAGGTGATCATAGGTTAAACTCAAAAGTTTGTTTAACATATTTACACTTGGTATAAGTAGTACCTATTAATCACTGGACTTTTCACTAAATTTTAATATGACAGGCCTCCTAAGCAAATCCTGCACAGTAGGTGAAGTAAGACTATAACTTGGCGAAGTAGGAATATACTCAGGAGAAGTAGGACTGTAAACAGGTGACGTCGGGCTGTATGATAGTGAAGTCGGACTGTAAGATGGTGTTTTAGGATATATGGTTATCTTTAGTTAGTTGTAATAGTTTACTTTTCGATATATGGCTATCTTAGCTAGGTATGTTAGATGTAAAGTTGTAATGTTTTGCTAGTACAAAAACATGGTATCATCATCATAGTCAAATACAGTGTTTCAAACCCAATTCCAGTACTAAACTGGTTAAAACAAACACTAGTGAAATCATCATACATCAAAACATACTCTATTTTCTCATTCTTCCAATAGCTACAATGCCTTGACATCCATAACAAAATCACCTAACTAGAAATGCCATCATACAAAAGAATGTCAGAACCTATGGAGATATCAATAACCATAAAATCATCCCCATATTCGTAACTCTTATCAGCGGGAATAAGATTATCAGTAAATGTGGAGATACCAGCAGATTCCAAATACGCTGTTAACTAACCCATCCAAACACCCTGGTAACTGATATTTACCAATCTGCTCATATCTTTTAAAATTATTCCAAACGCCCTTATTACAGCTACTATGAGTGTAAATGAACAAAACAGGTCTGATCGTGATGTAGCGTGATGCTACAGACTTAGGCAATTTTGATACACGTATTGCCGAACGTCAATAATTAACGTATTATCAAACAAAGGGGGTAATATCGTTTACCTAACGAGGATAAAACACAAGACTTGAGAAAACTCTTCTCAGACTCTTTTCATTAATTCAATAGGAACAAAACATAACATATGACAGACTCTAAACAGAACCCCTATTTATAAGAAACTAATACTAAACCTATTAGGACTCTAATAAGGTAAAGATAATATTTACTCAATTAAAAGATAATTACTAAATAAAAGATAAATATAATCCTAATTAGATAAAGACTACTAACGCAACTAAAATACTTTCCAAATACTTATCCTATACCAACACGTACTGCGTCATTCTCCCCTTCTTGAAAAAAACTCATCCTCGAGTTTCCACCTAGAACGAATAGAACATCTTGTTGAAACTCGAACACATCATCTTCTTCACAGTTGAACTCAATATGTTGTTTCTTGACACCGTGTATAACCTCCATATTCTCCAAGGAATTTTAATTATTTTTCTTTTCTGATAAAACCATATACAAAATGATAAGTAGTTATTTATATATTCGTCATTTTGTTAGCATGTTTAGATAGGTTACTCATATAGTCGTATTAGGTTATAAGCAATATTTATATATGCTGGAAGTTAAAAATCTCAATTATCTGTTAAGGCTCATTTTCTATCCTAAATAACATGAGTACTATTAGCCAGGGTAAACTTAGATGAAATTTTTTTGAACAGTTTGCTAATACAATATTTAGCTCTGAATTTCAGAATATCTTGTAACAAGTTAGTACTAAAAATATGTGCAATTAGCGAAACATATAACTACAATATATCTTAATTTGTAGAAACATGGGATACTCACAGAGAAATTTGAACATATTATATATTCCATTCCCAACACTTCTGTACATAAGAGCAAGATAAAGAAATATACATATAGTGTTGGCATTTGCAAAGTCTTAGAAGAATTTGAGACATTAATATTGTTGTTAGAGCCACTTTACTATAATAATTTTAAAATCTTCTTTAACGATATAACACTCATTGGTATAATGACATTGTCAAACCCAAAACTAAAATAACAGAACATACTGAACCATCACCAAATAAGTTGTTTATCACACACTATTCTCATAAGCTTATATGGGGGTGTTTGTTCAGGTTCAAATATGAGCTGATATCATTTGACTGGTTTTAAAAGTTGTATACCCTTTTTATTGATGTTTTCTATATCTAACTTTTTTCTGGTTTATGCATATTTCTAATGTTGGAATATTAAACCCTGAAGACGTGTTCCGGTGAGCTTTATTTGTTTTCGTTAGTAATAAATCATCGTAGTGATTTATATTGAGTTCTAGTTATGACTTTGTGATTCTAAAGACCATGGTTTACAAGGATGTTGGACGTATTTGTTTTTAGTTTATGGTATTCAAGTGACAATGTAGACTTGATTTTATGTATGATTAATAAAAACCAAGTTCAATTTATTTTTTTGCTTCGATTAGACTATATTTGTGAAAATTTACGATGGTTGGTTGATACGATGACTAATTGAAAGCAAAACCGTGCCAAATGGATTTTATAACGAACGCGAAAATGTGACAAATGTTTTTTGGCAAGGCGGGTAAAAAGGTGCCAAATACGTTTGGAACCAAAAATGGAAACGTGCCAAATACATTTGTCACGGCAAATAAAACCGTCCTAGTTAAAGTTGGCATGGTAAATAAAAATTATACCAAATAAACATTCAACACGAGAAATGAATTGGTACCAAATACGCATTTAGCACGTGATATAAAAGTGTGACAAATTCCCATTTGGAACGAAAAATTATTAGCCGTGCCAAATACCTCACTCGTGGCACCCCAAAGTTAAACCGTCCCATGAACCGTTCCAAATACTTTTTAGCACGGTTTTAACCCGACCCAAATGTATTTGGCACCCTCATATTTAGAACGAAGCCAAAACTATGCCAAATCCATGCCAAATAGCATTTGGCATGGCTTTTTAAGTATTTGGCACGGTTTTCCACCCTCTCAAATACCCCTTTTTCATGTAGTGTGGGCCACCATCGAGAAGTTGGCTCGATATGAGGACGAATGATGGAACGACCCCGTCTTCCCAGAAAAAGAGAGCCTTGACTACAAAAACTCCAACATTAAACAATTATTAGGAGTCATGAAGTGTAAAGTTGATATGCTCATGAAAAACGCAATCTCACTAATGGGAAGGACTGAAGACATTTGCGAGATGACGAACGACATGATGCGCTAACTACCACCAGAACCATCCTGCCAGGAGGCTTTCGAAAATCTCGTGATGAATTTCATACTCTATCAAGAAGAGAAGGTTAAGAAACTCGAAGAATACATGAGTATTATTGGAAATGATTTCATGCAACTCTCTTTGGAGGTTATAGCAAAATTAAAGGAAGAAATAAAGGTGGAAGAAAATAGGGTCAAAAAGATCGAGAAGATCACGAGGTATCCAGACACTGAGGATCTGGAACCCCCTAGTGATTGCAAATTTACAGGAACTCTTACAAAAAAGGCTCCTCTGATACTCCCAAAATCATCCTGGTAAGTTCACTTCGTGTCAAATACGTTCATTCAATCTTTTCCAATCCACCCTTTATGCGGAAAAGCACCTTTGGCTTTAAACATGGTAAAAAAGGTAGTCAAAATTTCAAGTCTCATCATGACGCGGAAAATTCCTTAACAAGACAGTCAACACCTCATAGCTGCCTGACCTTTGGAGATGATACCACGATTAATAGTGAGATTCTTTCACACTACCCTTTCACAATCAATAAAAGCAACCGCGTATTTGATTCCGAGGGAAAAGGTACTAACCTTCTCTAGGAGGTATCAAAGGTCGGTGGTTTCTTTTTAGAAACAAAGGAATTTAACACAAATCTCAATCCCGACGGCGTCAAGCATAACACGCGACGCCATCGCGTCGATCCGAACAGAATAAAACCCCATCTCCTCTCACATTCTTTTCCACAAAAAATACCTTATAAACACCATAACCAACCATCACCTTGAATCTTGCTGCCCAAAGGATAATCATCTCCAGTTGGTAAGTAATTCATCATACTCATCTTCAATCACTCTCTTTCTCGATCTACTCTTAATATTGCTCGGTTTAGATTTTATCCCCAATCGTTAAAACCCTAATTTAATTGATCAAATTAGGGGTAATCGTGCACCATCTAAGTAATTAATCGTCATTTAGGGTATTAATTTGCTTAATCTTAACACATTGACAAAAAAATCGAATTTAAGTCAAAAAGCCACGATTTTTAAACTTTTCATTATGGGTTTGATCCTAAGGGGGTGTTTGGCAAAGGGTTTATCGGAAAATAGTTTAGTTTTCTCTCGTAATCCATTTTTCAAACGAACGTCGTCCTGACGGCGTTGGACCCAAATCCTAATGCCGTCTGGACCCTTTGATCAGACATTATGAGGAGATACTGACCTAATTCAAGTCGTTTTTGTGTTGGTTTTCAAGTTGTACAGTGGCTGGAGACGGTGTCGCATCCATTTGTGCCGGCGTCAGAGCTTACAAAGGACGGTGTCAGAACTTTGGCGACGGCGTCAGGATCTAACCGACTTAAAGAAGCCTTAGAAGATTTGGCGGGGCGACGGCGTCAGGATTATAACGCGACGCCGTCACACCCGTTTTCCTATATATACAAACTCGTTTTTAGGGTTTTAAGTGTGTAACTTTTGGGAACCGAACCCTATTATTAAAAGTCGATTATAGCGGTTGTTTAGGTCGTTTTTAAGGTGTCAAAACCCTATTGTATCAGCCTTGAACACATGTTTTAATCAACTGAAGTCCTTTATCTTTTATCATTCAATATGTCTATGTGTTGTTTGATTATTAATTGTTCTTTGCTTCCTTTTAGCATGCTAGGATAGATCCATTAGTATTTACTTATGATTGCATGAAACTTAGTTTGTAAATCCGTTTAATATTGCTTCCTGTGATGGATGTGCGCGTTAGGCTTTAGAAAACTAGCCATAAAATATTAAATTGGCATAGACGTCTAGGGAAACGCGAGTGTGTAGAAAGGATACCATCGGTAATAATCTTTATACTATCTTACCCCTAATATGGTTGATCACTCTTAAGTGTTTTAATGCATGTAATGTACTCTTAAGGGCCTTGTAATAGTCTTCATACTACCTTACTTGTGAATCCATATATTCTAGCAAAGAGATCTTGTGTATTCAAATAGGTTCTTCTTATTCAAAGCTTCTCAACAAGCTCTGATACCACTTGTTGATCCCAATTCAATGGATCTTGAATTCCTTAGCTTGTGTAAGGTTTAGTTATGCAAGATAAATCATACACAACTTATGATAGAAACTTTGTTAGATAATACTAAAGATTATGCGGAATCTAATCTTTAATATAAGAAGAATTCTTCAATGAAACAGTAATTCTGATGAACACACAGATTAACAAACAAAAGCTTTAATATATTAATACGAATACTCTAACTAGTATTAGGGTTACAAAACCTTGAAGCTATGATGATTCTATGAATGACTCGTTTTTGATACTTTGATACATCGAATTCTATACCCTAGGACCTCCTTTTATACACCAAGGAGTCCTAATAGGATTACAATATTTTTCTAAGTTATCATGATCTTCTAAACAAATAACTTATACGTATCTTTTACAAAAATATCTCATACATATCCCATAAGCAATCTTTATCTTTTCTTTGAGCAGCCTTTATCCTTTCAGCAGTTGTAATCTTTCAGCAGTTATAACTTTTATACCAGCATCATTAACTTTCAACACCAATAGTAGTAACTTTTGTACTGTAACACCCCCAAAATGGGTCGCAGCGGAATATGGGTTGGGGAATGTTACTTCATAGATCAACAGCACGAGATAAGAGAACGACCTCTATATGAGTCGTTTAAAATTGATACATTAGATTAAATAGACTTGTTTGTTACAATAGCCGAAGCTTAAATAGTTCATCCATGAAAAGTAAAGATTTTAAGACATAACAAATCATTAAGATTACTAACAACACTAATTTATGCTAGCAGCAGTAACTAATACCTTAACAGCAGTAACTTCAAGAAGGCTTTTAATCCTAACAATCCTCCCTAAACTTTGATATTTATCTTTAAAAATCTCAAGTTTCTTTCGTTCCAATAAAAGCTTCATAATACCAGGAGGATCTTTCCAAACACCTTTCATTGAGGGACATAGCCTTCCTTAAGTTGTTTCCTGACCAATCTGAGAAGCTCAAATGCCATGGTCACACTCACTAATCAACTTGGAGCATCACATCATTAACATCGATGTAGTGTGTGCTCTTTGTCAGGTGATAATGATACATCTTCTCAAGCAACGATAATAAAGTATAGTTCTGCATTGTCACACAATAACTCTACAAGAATCATAAAGCTATCAGTTCGGCACATTAAACTAATGCGTGTTGATTCTTTACATACATTTATCTTTAGGATGATGTTCAAAATGAGTCTTAAAATAAGATGTAATGAAAGAATCCATGTAATTTTACTGGCTTCTGTCTTCTAAATCTGGCTTTGACTATTCTCCAAAGAACTTCAAATCTTCTCCCCCCACCCCCCCCCGCTTGGTTTCTAAGTTTTTTAAGCATCTTTCCAAAAGTTAAATACATTTGAGAATTACCATTTGCTCTGATAATTTGGAAATAGCTTTTCTTCCCTTCTTTGTAGATCTTGTAGTCAACAATGGTTGGAGATTTGGTAGATAAAGGTGTAGCTTCAATAGTTACATCATCTCCATCATTTGAAATGATTTCCATACATTGCTTAAGCTCGTTTAGGTTTTTTTTTATCATCATTACGCTTTTGCTTGTTAGAGCTTCCTGTGTTCTAGGGCTTCTCCTGACTCCTCTTTGAGTGCGTTCCTTGTGCTATCTCTTGCTTCAGCTTTCTTGGAACTCTCTTTCACCAATTATGTATCCATATCTACAAAAGTGTTTACCCTTTTCATAGCTTTGTCAAATAAGTCTTATATATTTGCAAATGACTTGTTCTTTAAGTCTTTGGGTTTCCATCCATCCATGTTTTTCAGGTAAGTACACATGAAACTTCTTTGTTGAGCTTTTGTTGGTGAGTTCTGTTCCTTTCTCTTCTGCTCTTTTGCTGCAAATTGTTTTCTCCCTTCTTTTCTCTAAGAGTTGTACAAATAATGTAGCCTTTTCTGCATCAGACAACTCTTCTTGCTCTTGAGCTTGCAGTCTTTGAGCCAACTGATAATCAGCTTCAACTTTAGCTTGAATATCATCCCAAGCTATGTTAGCTTCTTCAACTTTTTGAGCTTTTTCCTTGGCAAGCCAATTCTTCTGTCAATCTTCTTTAAGCTTGTAGCTTGAAGCAAGTTCTTCCATCAAGCTTGTGTAGTCTTTCTTATACATTTTCTTCACAGTTCTTCTTCAACCATTTTTTTCCATTACCCTTTCCGTGACCTGTATGTTGTTATGAAGAAAACTATTGGTGTAGAGCTTGCCGTGTTTCTTGCTCTTGTTCACGAAAAGATAATCCCTTTTGCTCTGGGGTCCTTTGAGCAAACAACTAATTGTTTGGTATCAGCAGTTTGTTGGTAAGAACAGTACAACCTTTGTTGAAGCAGGCACTAACAGGTACACTTGGCTCTTTAATACCATCCATTTTTTCCTGACCTTTTGCACTTTTCAAAGCTCTGCAAGTGCTGTTAAGCCAATGTAACTTCATCAACATCCTTTAAATTCACAAGTTTTATCAACAACATCACTTGTCAACAACTACCTCATCACCTTCAAGATCATTTACTCCAAACATATCTTCATCTCTGTGAACATTGACCAAGTAAATGTCTTTATCAGCATCAATATCATCTATCCTCCCCTGTTTGGATTCATCCTCCTGATCACCCAAACTTTCTTCTTCAGAGGAAACTACTCTTGCAGATCTATCAACCATGTATAATGTTTTGAGCTTATGAGTTCTTGACCCTCCTTTCTTCTCTAACTTCTTGACTCTCTTTTTTAAACATATTCTCCTTGACAGCTAGAGCAGTTCATGTGTTCTCTAGGTCAAGCCACTCGTTGTTGCAATTTGGTACAAAAAACATCAATTCCGTTAAGTTGCATATTAGGCTCCCATTGACAAGCCTCATCTCTTACATTGTAGGATCACTAGGACACTAGACTGAGGAATCTCGTGTCCTTCTCTCCTTAGCCTTCTTAATTTTTGTTGTCCTTTGGGGTTGAGATGATGAGGGTTGAGTAATATGGGTGTGTGATGGGGATCAAGTTAGCATTGTGAAACCTTCACACCCTTTCATCTTGAAGATTGCACCGTCTCCCATATGATGGAAATAAAATGTGTTACTCTACCAAAAAAGTCATTTTCCTTAGCCCTTCTCATGTTAGCAAAAAGCTTCTTTGTGTGAGAGGGTGCAATATAAATCCTGTTGTGAGTTGTCATCCCTTCTAGTTGATTATTTAAAAAGACTTGTACAAATCTTGGATACATCAAGAATTTGACAGCAGTATCTAAGTTCTTCACCAAGCTTTTAAAAATATACTTGGAAAAGTTAAACTTTTAGTTTGTGGCTAAACAGATAATTGCAGAGGCCATAGTGCTACTAAATTCATTCCATGCAGTAGTCTTAGCACTTAGGCATTGCAAAATGGTATGAATAAGGAACTCCATTGGGGAGAGAAGAATGCCTTATAGAAAGTAAGTTTTTGTGAAAGTTTTTCATACCCCATGAGTGTAAGCTGTTTAAAAATTGTAGCATTTGGCAGACAATCAACACCATCAGCATCTTCCAATTGAAGATCTCTTCTTACGGATGCTTCAGTAACAACAATTTTCTTCCCATCTACTAGGGCTTGTAACTGAACCTCCCCATTAACCGTTTTCGCCTTGATAGTAGACCAGAACTGTTCAATGCACGATGTATATATAGTAGGATTGACGGTTAAAGCATACTTTATAGAACTTGCATTCAAAATCCAATAGCTATTCCAAATCCTCACTTTTTGCAGTTTAAGTCAAAAACGCGACTAAATTATGAGTATCAGCAAATTGTAGGGTCGTCATTGTGTTGGGTTTTGATGATGAATGATGAAATTGAGTTAGGGTTTATGATTAGAGAGTATATGAAAAGATTGAAATCGATTAAATGATTGACTGAAACCCTTAACGAAGTATTAGAAACAACCCTCCTACATTAACGTTCACCAGCAGTTGTAAGTTATGCCTAGCAGCATTAACTTTCAACTGGCAGTAGTAAGTAACCCAGCAGTAGTAACTCAGCAGTAAATTAAGCCTAATAGCATTAACTGACAACCAGCATTAGTAAGTTATGTCTAGCAGCATTAACTTTCCCTAGCAGCAGTAAGTTTATGCCTAGCAGCATTAACTTTGAATCACCAGCATTAACTCCAATTCCTTTCTAATCAACTTTTCCATCATCAAATTAATATTTTAGCTCACAAAATCTCTCTGTCTGTTTTTGATTTCTCTCAATTCTTTTAGCTCACAATTCTCTTTGTCTGTTTTTGATTTTTCTTAATTCTTTTAGCTCACAATTCTCTCTGTCTGTGATTTTCCCTCCTTTTGGGTTACCTCCAAAGGCAACATATCCTCCATCAATTTCTTCAAAATCAGTAAGATAGGACATGTTCCTTGTCATGTGCCTTGAGCATCCACTATCAATCACTCCTTACTCTCTCAATTCTGTTTACCTCACCATTTTCATAATCAAGACTTTAAAGATTGAGCATTCTAATACTGGCAATCAGATATTGAAATCTACTTACATCAAATGCTTTTGTAAGCAAATATGCAACATTCTTGTTAGTATGAATCTTGATCATTTGAATTAGCTTCTTTTCATTGGAATCTCTGATAAAGTGATGTCTAATCTCAATGTGCTTTGTTTTTTAATGAAAAACAGGGTTCTTAACTATGCATATAGTACTCTCATTATCAATATAGATCTTTGTATGCATAAAGTTATACCCATAATAAAGCAATTGATTTTGAATCAAAGCACTTGGCCACAACAACTTGAAGCAACTACATATTTAGCCTTTGTTGTGGAATTAGCAACCACAGTCTGCTTCTTGCACTGCCATGAAATCAATCTGCACCCAAGAAATTGACAACCTCTTGTTGTAGACTTCATATCTAAGCTTGCTTCCGCATAATCACTATCAATTTATGCTACCATATCAAAAGGTGAATCTTTTAGATACCAAAGGCCTAATTTAGGTTGACCTTTTAAGTATCTAAACATTATTTTCGCAGCATGAAGATGTGATACTTTTGGTTGACTTGGTATCTTACACAAGCACACACTGCAAACATAATATCAGGTCTTGAAGAAGTAAGATACATCAATGAACCAATCATTGATCTATATAAATGAACATCTTCTTCTTTACCATTTTCATCCTTGAGCAAAGGCTTTTGAGTTTCAATAGGTGTGCTTGTTGTCTTGACATCAGTAAAACCAAATTTCTTCAAAATCTCAGTCACATACTTTTCTTGACTGATAAAAATCCTATCCTCCTTCTGCTTTACTTGCAGTCCTAAGAAGAATGTGAGTTCACCCATAGAACTCATCTGAAACTTCTTATGCATCATCTTCTCAAACTCTGTGCATAATGACTTCTTTGTAGAGCCAAATATGATATCATCTACATAACTTGAACTAACAGAATGTCACCTTTGTCCCTTCTGATAAACAAAGTCTTATCTATCTTTCCTCTCTAAAATCGATTGTCCAACAAATAAGTTGACAAGGTTTCATACCAAGCTCTAGGAGCTTGATGTAGTCCAAAAAGTGCATTTTCTACTTTGTATACTTTATCAGGGAAGTATGGATCTTCAAATCCTGGTGGTTGACAAACATAGACTTCCTCTTCAATTCTTACCATAAAGAAAGCACTCTTGACATCCATCTGGTACACCACAAAAGTCTTTTAAAAGAGGCATAGGCTAAGAATAGCCTAATTGCTTCAATTCTGGCAACATGGGCAAAGACTCCATCATAGTTAATCCCTTCTTCTTATGTGTACCCTTGAGCAACCAATCTTGCTTTATTTTTAATCACAATGCCTCTTTTATCCTTCTTGTTCATGTAAACCCATTTAGTGCCTATGGGCCTTTTGCTATTTGGTAAATCCATCAGGGTCCAAACCTTTTGTAATTTGAATTGTAGAAGCTCATCCAGCATAGCTTCTATCCAGCTTGGATCCTTTATGTATGAATTACCTTTTTAGGTTCTTCTTGTGATAGAAAGCAAGCAAAATAGCAATTTTGAAAGTCTTTATGGTTTGTTCTTTGCTAAAATTAATTAAACAAACCATGTTCTTCTAAATTCTTTGTCATTCTTCTTGTTTGAGGTGCTGAATTCAAGTCTCTAATAATTTGTTCAACTGGATGATCTTTGTGTATTCTTGTAGTTGGAATAGGACTGACAGGCATAAATGTATTCAAATTGTTCATGTCAGCCTCTGCACCAACATCTTCATAATCATCTGAATACACAATATCTTCCAATTCAGGCATATTTAGATCATTTGGAAGTTCAATGCTTGTATTACTACTAACAGCATTAACTTCTATGCCAGCAGTATTAACAGTTGAACTAACAGTATTAACATTGTTAGTGTTGTTTCCATCACTAGCAGTATTAATATTGTTAGTGCTGTTAACACTATCATTCTTATTACTTGGATCACCACCCCCCCCCCCCCACCACATTCTTTTCCTGGTTCTTTAGTAACCTTCTTTTCATTATCTCCTGAAGGTTTGAATCCAGCATCAGGAGAACTCTTTGAATTTTAAGAGAATGGTAGATCAGCAGGCCACAATGGTAGCAGAATGTAATCTTTGCCAGGTACTGTCTCCATTCTAGCTTTACCTGCATCATCACATGCTTTTGTACCTGCATTACCATTAGACTAATTTCCTGCAACAACTGGCTTATAATTCATTGACTTTGTTAGTGCATCAATATCAAAAAGCCAATTTGGTCCACTTCCTGCAATATTAGGTGTATTCTCACTAAATTGGACATGCAGGTTCTCTTCAACTATCATTGTTCTACTGTTGAATACTCTAAAGGCTTTACTATTAATTGAGTACCCAACAAAGAATCCTTCATCAGCCTTACCATCAAACTTGCCTAAATGATCTATGTTGAGAAATGTAACAGGATACCCAAATGGTCTCATAAATCTTAAAGCTGGTTTTCTACCAAGAAAAAATTCATATGGGGTCCTGTTATGAGGCTTAGTTACTAATACCCTATTTTACACACATAGAAGCAGTATTAACTGCTTCAGCCCAAAAAGTAGTAGGTAGCTTAGAATTAGCTAGCATTGTCCTATCAGCCTCAATTAGTGTTCTATTTTTCCTCTCAACTGCTCCATTTTGTTGAGGAGTTCTAGCTATACTAAATTCTCTCTTAATACCTTTTCTCTCACAAAACTGATTCATCTCCTTATTCTTGAAACTCAAGTTCTTTTCTCATACTATTTATATCTTTAAACTCCTTTGACTCTATTAGATTTTCTACTCCAAATTATAAAGGACTTTAAGAATGCACTAAGTCTTTTCACCTTAGTTAGCTAGAATGATTACCCTACTAAACCTACTGTGTATCATTTGTGACAACTAGGCAATACGTAATTTTCATTAAGCTTTTTTCCAATTCGTTAGGACCCAAAACAAATCCATGTGCAAATACATTATGTAATAGGTTGGCTTGAATTGTACTTACTGTTTTGGACTTACAAGAGGCTCTATGTTGCTTTCCCTTTTGACAAGCAACACAGGTTTGATCATTTTCAAAAAGTTTTGTAGGTAAACCTTTTAAAAGATTTCCCTTAATCAGTTTATTCGTAGTTTTAAAATTTATTTGTCCAAGCCTTTCTTGCCAAAGTTTCAGACGTCAATCATTATGTGCGCACATTGCAAAGAGACAAAGGTTTTAGACTCTCCTTTAGGAAAATTATTCTTTAAATCAACAAAGTATACTTATTGTTCTTTTAGGAACATGAAGTAAAACATGGACTTTCATTCAGTTACTTAATAGTTTGAGATAAAATATACATTCCGTGTATTAAGAGAACAATATTCTTTTTGTCACATATTGTAGACACTAAAGAGGTTAAATATAATTGTCTCTTACAAATTATCATTCTCTAAATCTATATTACCAGTTTTGAATATACATCTGCCTGTGAATTTTCCCTCCTTTAGGGAATATACCTCTAAAGGGCAACATATACTTCATCAATTTCTTGTAAAGTCAGTAAGATAGGACATGTTCCATGTCATGTGCCTTAAGCATCTACTGTCAATTACTCCTTGGTCCTATAAATCCATTTGTGGATTGCCATGCACATATGGTAAGAAAATCAGTCTCTTTTGGGGACCCAAGCCATCACTGACTTGGATCTGCCTTGTGCATCAATATAATTAAACTTTTTCAGAATGGTTGATGCACTGTTGTGTTTAGAAACATGGTCTATTACTTTAATATTTGGTTTCCAAACCTAACAAGCTGAGGCCTTAACAATATTAACCCGGTTTCCCTTAATAGCATTAAGTACTGCTTTTGGCCTAGCAGCATTAACTACTGATTTTGGCCTAGTAGAGTATTTAAACATTTTACTTCTTAATACTCTATTAACCCCTTATTAAAATTATTGTTTAGTGTTGTTTTGTTGTTAATGGCTTCTAACAGTTGATTGTGCTTTATTAAAAACATTGTCATGGTGTTGTTATATTCACTGTTGTTTTGGGTGAGCTGTACTTAATGGTCTCATCACGTAGTAAGTGTATACTAAGCCTGATCCTCATTTTTTACTGCTTTTGGAACCCATGTTCTTATAGATGGAGTGAGTCATTCTATAAAATAATTATGGTGATTCACCCCATTTTGGGTATAGTTCCACACTTGAGTTTTAACATCTTTTGTATTATTAACTGTATTTGATGTTTTCACATTATACAGACAGGTGTATCAAAACTTCCACAATTACATTAACAAAAGCTGTTTAGAAAACATCTCAAAATTACTTCCTAATCTTTGAGACATCATGTTATTCTAGTTTCTTTGGTTTCCTCTAGGACTATGTGTGTTCAGCCTATTTTGATTACCTTTTCTCTCACAAAACTGATTCATCTCCTTATTCTTGAACTCAGTTCCATTCTCACACCTAATTACCTTAACCCTTTGATCTATTATATTTTCTACTCCAATTATAAAGGACTTACGAATGCCACTAGTCTTATCCTTAGTAGCTAGAAAGATAACCCAACTAAACCTACTGTAATCATTTGTGACAACTAGGCAATACGTATTTTTCATTAAGCTTTTTACAAACGTTAGACCAAACAAATCCATGTGCAACATATGTAAAGGTTGGCTGATTGAACTTACTGTTTTGGACTTACAAGAGGCTCTATGTTGCTTTCCCTTTTGACAAGCAACACAGGTTTGATCATTTTCAAAAAGTTTTGTAGGTAAACCTTTTAAAAGATTTCCCTTAATCAGTTTATTCGTAGTTTTAAAAATTTATTTGTCCAAGCCTCCTATGCCAAAGTTTAGATTCATCAGATGTGGCTTTTGCAAAGAGAAAAGTTAAACCTCCTTTGGGAAAAATATTCTTTAAATCAACACTATACATATTGTTCTTTCTAGGAACTTTAAGTAAAACATGACTTTCATCAGTTAACTTAAAGTTTGGAGATAAAACAATACATTCAGTGTCATTAAAGAGAACATAATTTTTTGTCACATATTTGTGAGACGTTAAAGAGGTTAAACTATAATTCTCTTACAAAATACACATTCTCAAAATCTAAATCACCAGTTTTTATTGTACCTCTGCCTGTGATTTTCTCTCCTTTGGGGTTACCTCTAAAGGCAATATATCCTCCATCAATTTCTTCAAAGTCAATAAGATAGGACATGTTCCATGTCATGTGCCTTGAGCATCTACTATCAATCACTCCTTGATCATGTAAATCCATTTGTGGATTGCCCTGCACATATGGTAAGAAAAATTTAGTCTTCTTTTGGGGGGAAAACCCCACCAAAAAGGGGGGGCCCAATTTCACTGACTTGGATCTGCTTGTGCATCAATATAATTAATACTTTTTCAGATGTTGTGTGATCCCCACCCCACTCTCACGATCACGAAAAAAGAGAGAGCCCCCACCAAGTACCAACAAATAGAACCACGCCTCCCCCGCGCCTCCCCTGATGTTACTTTAATATTTGGTTTCCAAACCTAACAAGCTGAGGCCTTAACAATATTAACCCGGTTTCCCTTAATAGCATTAAGTACTGCTTTTGGCCTAGCAGCATTAAGTACTGCTTTTGGCCTAGCAGTATTAACATTCTTACCACTAACAGTATTAACCCTCTGATTAAAATTACTGTTTTTAGTTGTTGTTTTGTTGTTAATGGGTCTTCTAACAGTTGAATGTGCTTTATTAAAAACATTTGTCATTGGTCTTGCACTATTCACTGTTGTTATGGGTTGAGCAATATTAACCTGTCTAGCAGTAGTAAGTAATACTAGGCCAAACTTCATTAATACTGCTTTTGGAACCATGTTCCTTTTAGGACCGGGGTGAGTCATTCTAGAAAAAATTTAATGATTCACCCTTTGAGTATAGTTCCACACAGGTTTTACCATCTTTTTATTATTAAACTATCTATGATGGTAATCACAATCATACTGCAGCTGATCAAAACTTCCACACACATAACAAACTTTGTTAATCATCTCAAAATTACTTCCTAATCTTTGAGACATCATGTTATTCCAGTTTCTTTGGTTTCCTCTAGGACTATGTGTGTTCAGCCTATTTTGATTACCTTGTTTAACAATTGTTTTCCTAGGAGGTTTTACTTGCTCTTTAGATTTAACAAACTTTATTTTAGCAAAACTAGACTTGAATGTTTTCTTCTCTTTCTTAGTCTGGGGAA
>BQNB010097128.1:0-25461 GCA_026074375.1 Tanacetum coccineum | reverse complement strand
AAGAAATGATGAATTCGAATTACAAACCATTCATTTAAGTTATACTTTCTATTTTTAGTAACTTTACATTTTTAGTAACTACCTTATTCCGAAGCAAAGCAATAATCAAAGAAAACACCACAGGAAATCAAAATCACTCCCTCTTGACCGAACCTTTGATGATTCTTGATGATTTTATGAATTTATAGAATTCGGTTGAGATTTTTGAACCCAAAACAAATACCACAATCGAACCAAGCCTTAAACAATCTTTCCAATATTTTTCCCACGATCCTTGATCTCCAAAACACCTTAGAAAATTCATGCTTGCCCTTGGAAAACTTTGGTGCAGCCTCTTTTGTATTTTTAGGGTTTCGGTGGTTATGGTTTTTAGGTTTTAACAAATAAGATGTATAAAAGAAATATATTAGGTAGTTTGACCGATTTTATGGGCTTTCTAAATGGGCTAAATCTGATTTGTAACTTGCCATATTTATTTTGTAACTATCCATATTTAATTTACTTTAATTTGTAATAAATGCATAATTAAATACACTTAATTTCAGCATAACTTATATATACATAATTATTAATTATTTTTCTTATATAATATAAGGTATTTTAATATTACATAAATTTCATAATTGTCACATGTTGTATTTTCATAATTTCTAACATTTAAATGAAGTTTATTTAAGCTTCTATGGAATTTTCTTGCATTAGGGGTATTTTGGTAATTTCACACTTGTTGAGATTTTTAGGTTTTACAGTTTCTTTGAGGGTGAAGCAACTTTCTTAAACTTCCTTAATTTCTTAGGAGTATCCTTTCCAGTAGCAAAGTCATAGTAAGTCTTGTAAGCTTTAGAATCTTTGATGTATTGATTTATCATTCCATCATGAATCAGTGCTCTATACTTTTGATAATCTTCAGTTTTGGAAACAAATTTCAAAGTACCCAACAAACTATCATCACGAACTGTGTGAAGATTGATCTTGTTCCTCATAGAGATGGTTTTATCTTTAAAGATGAAATTATTGATGATGACTTTAGTAAATCTTGGGTAAGGCATGTGCTCTTTGCATGCTGAACTTATTTCTTTGTTGTCAGCTTGATACATAAAGTCTTCCTACAGTAGAGCAACATAGTCAACATTCTTCTGGTTGTACATACCCCACAAGATTTGAGCTCGTGATTCCCTGAGCCTATTAAGTCCTGTTGTCTTCCCAGAGATGTACCTATTGATGATAGCAGCAAATGTGATCTAAGGCTGGTGCATTTGATCAGTATGGATTGCAGATAACATATCACACTTGCTAGAGTAACCAAGTTCCTGGATAAATGGAATCATTTCATCTTCAAATGGTGGTTTAACAAAGTCTTGGTCAGAAAGTCTGGGACATATCTAAAGAATCTCATGAAATACTTTAGTGTCAACTCTGCATTTCTTCTTATCCAGCTTGAAGTTGTATGCATCTGTATCTATGATCTTATTGATGGTGTTCCAAAATTGATGCATATAGATTTTAGGGACTTCAGCAGTGATCAGGAATGCGGGATAGCAAGGAGATAGTTTTAGAGCATCCAAAGTGACTTGATATGTGGCTTCTCTTTGTGGTTTGCTGAACTCAATTCTTGCATTGCACTTTTCAATCTTTAGCCTTTTCTCAGGAGCAACCAAAGCATTATCGAGCGCAACTTGTTGAGTGACAACTGGGTTTTTTTTGCTAAGAATATGCCAATACAGTTCATATACAACCAAATTTATATATAAAGGATTGACCTATTATGATTCATGGAGTTAAACTTAGACAAGCAATATTCAGACATTAGCATGACAGATTTAACACATTTTATCAGGCATCCAGACTAAGCACATGATAACAAACATTAATCAAAAAGTCAACATAGAGGTTAACAAACTAACAATTGGCCAAACATAATCATTTTAGCAACTTACAAACCTAAGATGAGTTATCAAGTTAAAACATTTAGAAAAAAATCATTTCTTAAAAACCATGTATAAATCGCCGCCTAAGACCATGTATAAATCCCCGTCTAACAAAAAGAGTATAAATCGCCGTCTAATAAACGTGTATAAATCGCCGTCTATAGCATGTGTATAAATCACTATCTATAGCTTGTGTATAAAACGGCGTCTATAGGTTGTGTATAAATCGCCGTCTATAGAGATGTGTATAAATCGCCGTCAATAGAGCATGTATAAATCACTATAACACCCCCATTTTTAACATATAGCAGCGGAAGCTAATCTGGGGTATTATTTCATAGTATAACAGTCATAATCATAGAGAACGAATCGTAAAGAGAGGTTTTTGGAAAATTTAGTTATCATTCATTTATTCATCAGAGTTTTTACAAAAGAGAGGTCTCAAACATCTAGAAATATAAAGTTTTAATGATAACAGTTTTGCCATCTTCAAGTCTGTGCCACTCCGTGCCATAAGATGCTCAGTTACCTGAGATAAACATGCTAAAAAGTCAACACAAAGGTTGAGTGAAATTCATAGGTTTATGTTAAACAGTTTGAATACAAGTCATCATAATAGTGGGTTACGTTGTTATACACCCATAAGTGTAATAATTGCAATGAGTACAATTATTATAGAAAACAGTATTATTGCCCTAAGCTCATGACATCGAGACCTTGAGATAATCAATAATCACAAGAAGTTGCCCCAACGGGTGCCTTTGCTAAACAACCGCATAGTGATTCAAATGAAGTGTGTTTAGTTACTAGAAAGTATAGGTACACCAACGGGGAGTTCAGTCCCAAATAGATCTATTCACAGCATTCGTGCTTACTCCGAAAAGTAATTAACAGTTCATGATAGTGGGGTCTTAATGGCAAAAGTAAGGACTTAGGCAATAATATATCAGGATAGCATACAGTTGGAAAAACATTCGTATTCATGGTTTATAGCATGTATCCCCCTCGCGGGTTTATGAAAACATTAGAATATTTAAAATGAGAGGCTATGAACTCACCTTAACAGGGGAAATCTGATTGATGGCAAAAGTATATCAAGTGAAAGTAACAACTACGTCACGCAACCTGGGGTAATATGTCAAGTCTTAGTGTGATAGTTTATGTTTCAAAACTTCATAAAGTTTAACGTATTACTTTGATTTTTTAATTTATGGAAATATTTGTATTCATGTTGGGGCTATCATAATCCAGAGGCACTTAGATGTTTGTGGAGCCAAGGCTCTTGATGCAGGGTACATTTCTTACACAGGGGAAGGTTTCCAGTATACCATTTGTTTTCAGTTGGGGTGGCAGCATAAGCCCTTACGATTTCTTGCCTTCTATTCTGTTGTTGCTGGTGGTTATTGTTGCGGTTGTTATTGTTGTTGTTACGGTTTTTTTGGTAGTTGTTGATGAAGGTTCTTCTATCATTAAACTTCCGTTTGTGATCATTGGTTCCTTGAACAGAATTGTGCTTTATTACTTGATCCATTAACCTCTGAGTTATGGTAATGGCTTCCTCCAAAGTTTGAGGCTTTGAAGCAGTAACATTTCCTTCAATACTTCTAGGTAATCCCCCGATGAAGACTTCCAGGAGTTTCTCAGAATTTGGCACCATAGTTGGGCATAAAACTGCCAATTCTTGGAATCTTCTAACGTAAGTCTTGAGATCATTTCCTTTTACAGTCAGATTGTAAAATTCATCTTTCATTTTCTTGATCTCAGTTCGGGGATAATACTTCTTTATTAAAAGTTTTTTAAATTCGAACCAGGTGATCTTGTAGGCTTCCTCTATTCTAATAGCACTGGTACAAAAAGTGGTAATGGTTACTCCAAAAATGTATGACAATATGCATATAGTCACACACGTTTTTATTGGTGTTTGTCACCAAAGATCGCGCCACCGTAGGTGTCCTACGGTGACATTGTTGAGTTCGTGGCCTTTTTCATTGAAAAAGAGTGACCAAAACCCGAATATGTGTGACAAATTAGGCACAAGTTTTGTTGGATTAATTAGTATTAGTGACCGTAAACACTTTATAGTCATACGAATGATTTTTGAGAGTAACTATTGTTCGACTTTGGCCACATAAATATATAATATATGTGACATTTGAGATGATTTATTTAAGTAATTATGTATTTTGTGTGACTATTTCCCGTCCTATGGCCACATGAATATATAATAAATGTGACGTTTGTGATGATTTAGTCACATAACGAGTGTTGTTTTTTTTGAGCTAGTCACATATAATTTTAAAAAAATGGTCAAAAGTGTTAATAAGTGTGACCATATGCTTTTTAAAATTAAGTAAATGTGTATTTTATGTGACTATTATTCATCCAATGGTCACATGAATTTTATGTTTGTGTGACCTTTTGTAATATTTAGTCACACAAAGCATGGTTTTTTTTGGGATTTAGTCACATACAAGTTAACCAAAAGTGGCCAAAAGTGTTAATAAGTGTGACCATATGTTGTTTAAAGTCAAGTGAATGTGTATTTTGTGTGACTATTGTTTATCCAATGGTCACATGAATTTAAAGTTTGTGTGGCGTTTTGTAATATTTAGTCACACAAATCATGTTTTTTTTAATTTAGTCACATACAAGTTAACCAAAAGTGGCCAAAAGTGTTAATAAGTGTGACCATATAATGTTTAAAGTCAAGTGAATGTGTATTTTGTATGACTATTGTTCATTCAATAGTCACATGATTTTTAAGTGTGTATGGCAATTTGTAACATTTAGTCACACAAAGCTTGTTTTTTTTGTTATTTAGTCACATACAAGTTAACCAAAAGTGGCTAAAATGCATAGTTTAGTCACAAAAACAAAATCAATAATTTGTGTCAATTATATTATTATATATATATTATATTATATCTATATATTATATATATAATATATATATTATAATATATATATATATATATATATAAAGAATTGAAACATAAAGCAATTTCAAATTGATAAATATAAAACTCGAATGTATATAACTGAACCAAATATACTATTGTAATGTTCGTACATAATTCAATTCTCAACTACCATTATTTTAAAGACTTTGTCTTTCCCCCGTCCTAGTTGCGTTGCGTGGTTTCACGGAGCCAAAATTTTTGCGCTGCGATTGGAATTTTGGTGCAGAATTGTAATCACGAATCTTTTTGTATTCGTAGTTGATGGTGTAACGCAGAAAACAAAAAGTTTGTATCAAACATTGAATTAATAAGAAGAATTTATATATGTAGGTTGAAAAAAACATGTATGTTACATCCTCATCAAGAACAACTTGATTCTTTGGCCATGAAAGAAACCACCCTACGCATCCTTAACTGTTTTTAACCTTTATTTCCTAACATCCGGTATGCATGCTGCATCCATATCGATGAACCAATGGACACTTTGTAGCAATCATTTGGGTAGTGCTTGGTTCTTGCAGCTTTTGTTTTCCTTTAGACCTGTATAGAATACCGATAGCAACAATATTTGATTTCTTTAAGGGCCACAGCAGAGTTTGCACTTTGATGCTCTAAAAAAAGAATTTTTGCAATGGTAATTGTATCAGAAATTATTTAAACAAAAGAATAACAAGACACATGTTGAAATACATATTGTTGGTAGTTCTTGTGTTGGAGACACATTTCCTTGCGATTGGGAATCTTGAGACCCGTTTTATAACACCCCCATTTTTAACATATAGCAGCGGAAGCTAATCTGGGGTATTATTTCATAGTACAACAGTCATAATCATAGAAAACGACTCAAAAGAGACGTTTTTAAAAGATAAGTTATCATTCATTATTTCATCAGAGTTTTTACAAACAGAGGTCCTAAAATCTACATGAAAACATAAAGTTTGAATGATAACAGTTTAGTCATCTTCAAGTTCGTGCCACTCCGTGCCATAAGTTGCTTAATTACCTGAGATAAACATGCTAAAAAGGTCAACACAATGGTTGAGTGAAATTCATAGGTTTGTGTTAAACAATTTGAATACAAGTTCAATAGTGGGTTACGTTGTTATACACCCATAAGTGTAATAATTGCAATGAGTACAATTATTATAGAAAACAGTATTATTGCCCGAAGCTCATGCACCGAGACCTTGAGAAAATCAATAATCATAATAAATTTGCCCCAACGGGTGCCTTTGCCAAACACCGGCATAGTGTTTCAAATGAAGTGCGTTTGGTTACCAGAAAGTATAGGTACGCCAACGGGGAAGTTCAGTCCCAAATAGATCTATTCACAGCATTCGTACTTACTCCGAAAAGTAATTAACAGTTCATGATAGTGGGGTCTTAATGGCAAAAGTAAGGACTTAGGCAATAATATATTAGGATTGCATACAGTTAGAAAAATACTCGTATTAATGGTTTATAGCATGTATCCCCCTCACAGGTTTATGAAAACATTAGAAGATTTAAAATGCGAGGCTATAAACTCACCTTAACAGGGAAAATTTGATTTATGGCAAAAGTATATCAAGTGAAAGTAACGGCTTCGTCACGCAACCTGTGGTAATATGTAAAGTTTTAGTGTGATGGTTTATGTTTCAAAACTTTATAGAGTTTAATGTATTACTTTGATTTATTAATTTTTGGAAATATTGTATCACTGTTCGGGCCATCATAATTCAGAGGTCATGTAGTAAACGTTTGAGGAGCCAGGACACTTTAAATTGTAAATCCAGCAAACTCGTCAAAACGTATACCCAAATGAAACTCTTCACATGAAGTTCCCTAGTAACGTGATACGATAAGATTTTAAGTTTCTTCAAAACTTAGTCGATGATAAATTACATTAAATATATAACGTAATTGTTTTATAATGCGTCGATCGATGATTAATAACGATAATTGTGTCGGGTTTTAATAAAATCGGTATTTATAATATTAATATATATTTTTATAATTTATATAAAAATATTATATTTTAAATTTTTAGGTTTACAAAAATGGCAATATATACCATTGGTTTATAAACTTTTACAAGTTTAGTCATTTATATATAAAGTAGATATAATTTAAACCTTTAACTTTAGAACTTGGCAAAATAGGTCCTTATAGTTATAACTTTGGAATAATGACATTTTCAGCCCCTTTAGTTATTAATTTTGAGAAAGTTACGATATATACCCCTTGCATGGAAATAATTTACAAAATAAGTCCAAAAAGCCATACAAGCTTATTTTAAGGTTCCAAATAATATTTGCAGGTTATAGCTTATTAGAATAAGCTAAATTAAGATGTTTTAACATAACAAAAGTTTAGAAAAAGGATTCGTTAGCTAAAAAATCAAAACGGGTCGTTTTTAGGGTTTTAACAAAAACATATGGGTTTGGGAATTCAAGTCTTTAACAAGAGTTCATATATGATATTAAGATTATTATAAACATTATAATACAAATTATAAGCTTATTGAACAAGATTTTAAGCTTACTTGAGCTAAAATGGGTCGAAATGGAGGTGGTTTCCCGGTTGTAGCCTAAGTAAACGTCTTCAAGAGCTTCTTTTTCTTGGTTCTTGGCTTCTATTATGAGGTTAGGACTTTCACTGATTTCTTCTTGGTCTGAGTTAGAACTCCATTTGAGTGGTGATAAGTTTTTGAGGTGTGATTTGAAAAAGGGTGTATGTTTCGGCTTATATAGTGCTTGGAAAGCCTTTGTGCCCAAGTTTTCTTATTTGCTTAGTGTCCTAGCTAGATGAAGTGACTAAGGGAGGCTAGATGGTGAGTAAGGTGAGCTAGAAAAATAGCTATGGTGCGGTTTGTGGGTGTGGTGGTGTGAGACCGTGGCATATATTAGGGTGAAACAGGACGGTGATTTTACAACTTGGTGGCCAAGGGAGGTGAATAAGGTGCTTGTAAGCTGCTTGGTGATCTGGTGGTGATGTCATAGAGGTGTTTGAGGTGGTTTGCTAGCTTTAAAAATGGGTAAAAAGAAGACAAAGGGTTGTCGGGTTTGTTTTATTTTGGGTTTAGGGTTTGGGTTTTAAATGTGGATTAGGGTTAGGATATAGGGATAGGATTGGGTTTAGGATTAAGGTTTTGTGGTTAAGTTTAGGTTAGGATTAAAGGATTGGGTTTAGTTTTAGGTTTTAGGGTTTGTTTTAGGTTTAAAGTGAAAATTGGGTTTTAGGGTTTCGTTTAGGGTTTAGGGTTTTAGATTAGAGTTTAGAAAGGATTTAGGGTTTAGGTTTAGTGTTTAAAAGTCATGCATTAAGTTCTTGTACCTTGTGTTAAGTGGTAGGTAAGAGAGAAAAACTAGAATGAATTGTGGAAGGTAAAATGACCTAGTTTGATTTCTTGCATTATTGATTGAAACATAGAGAATTAGAAAGTTCAGGTCAGCGGATTCAGGAGGGAACAGATGACACATAGCTATAATGTGTGAGGTAGGTATAGATATCTATTAGATAACCAATCGCTTTAGTACTCCGCGCTATATAGATGAGAGATATAGAGAGATATATTACGCTCAGCTTCGCGCAACGACCATCGCACAGTGGTGTGTGTGTAGAGATTTGATGTAAGAGATTAAAGTGAGATGATCATGCTTGTTTTGAAATAACGTTTTGCGCAAGAAGGTACGTTACATTGAGATACTATTGTTAAATTGGTTATAAAATGATTAGTTAAGGTATAGACTTGACATATTAGGATATTCTACATGATTGTTAAACTCGCTAGAGATGGAATTGACAGGAGTTGCGTGAGCTCGTTTTACTTTAGAGATTGCAAGTTAAAAAACCCCCCCCCCCCCCCCCAAAAAAAAACCCCCCCCCCCCCCACCCCCCCCCCCCCCCCCCCCCCCCCCCCCCCCCCCCCCCCACCCCCCCCCCCCCCCCCCCCCCCCCCCCCCCCCCCCCCCCCCCCCCCCCCCCCCCATGATATTGAGATAAAGCAAAATTTCCTTAAAAAGGTTGGTATATAACAGTGCATCTAAATTATAGATAGAAATTATAGTGCATTTAAATTTTAAAGACGGAGTTATTATATTGATGGAAATTTACGGATTGTTATTAGTCTACCCCCCTTAAAGAAATCTCGTCTGAGTTTAGTTGGATGCCGGAGTGATGTTTGAAACAGATGTGGATACTTGGCACGAATTTGATTCTTCGCGTTCCCATGTAAATTCTGGTCCTCTTTTAGAGTTCCATCTTACTTTGACTATAGGAATACGACTTTGTTTCAGTTGCTTGACTTCTCGATCCATAATCTCCACTATGGTCTGCTTAAAGTGAGGTTTGTCATCGAGTCGAAAGCTTCTTTCATAGAATGACAAGGATATTGTCAGATAAGCATTTCTTTAGATTTTAATTGTTGGAAAGTACTGTGTCTATTACTGAGCTCATCAGGAAAATATAAAAAAAAAGCTCAGTTTATATGCACTGGGGCCAATCCAGTTCAGGATTTTGGAAAGGTACAATGTACGAGGGTTAAGCTTTCCTCGTTTTCCGAATCGGATGACACCTTTACGAGGTGCACTTTTAAGATAAAACGATCTCCAACTTGAAATTCTAAAGGCTTTCGTCTTATATTGGCATAACTTCTCTGTCGGTCTCTTGCAGCTTGCAAGCGTTGTCAAATTTGCACTATCTTTTCAGTGGTTTCATGGATTATTTCTGGTTTCGTAAGTTGAACATCTCCAACTTCGACCCAACAAACAGGTGATCTACACTTTCGACCATAAAGTACCTCAAATGGTGCTTCCTTAATACTGGCATGGTAACTGTTATTGTAAGAAATTTTACTAATGTAAGTGTTTTTCCATCTTTTCCCTAAATCTTATAAAACGGCTCGAAGCATGTCTTCAAGTGTTTGGATGATTCTTTCACTTTGCCCATCAGTTTCGGGATGATATGCCATACTCATGTCTAATTGAGTACCTAATCTGCAATGATTTCCAGAATCTGGATGTGAAATGACTGTCACGATCCAAGAAGATAGATATTGGCACTCCATGCCGGGAGACTATTTCCTTTATGTATATTTTGTAAGGGCTTTCATACTATATGTTTCTCGGGTAGGATGTGAAAATGTGTAATTTGGTGAGGCGATCGACAATGACCCAGATTGTGTCATGTCCGTTGGAGGTTTTGGGTAGTTTTGTGATGAAATCCATTGTTATTCTCTCCCACTTCCACATAGGAATCTCCTGTTGTACTAGTAAGCCGGATGGCTTCTGACATTTTGTTTAATTCTAGAGCATGTTAAACATTTGCCAACATACTCTATGATGATTGCCTTCATATTAGGTACTACTAGAGTTTCTTTAGATCTTGATTACATCTTGTCAGAACCTGGGTGATGGATACTTCGGATTTATAGGACTCATGATGATCAAGCTCTCAGATTACCAAAGAGTGTCGTAAACCAACTTGATTCTTGATTCATCGGGGTTTTCATCAGGACGGTAATTTCAAATGATTTGTCCTATTCCTCATAAGTTTTAGCCTTGATGTTTTTCTTTTTGAGTCGCTATCGGCCTGCTGCCACACCCCCCCCTTCGTCTCCCCCACCCCCACCACGGCCCTCCTACTCCTGCACCCCTTAGGCAGACATTTCACTAATCGTTATCTGCAAGCAATTCTAGCCAACGACGTTATCTCTTGTTCAACTCTTTCTGATCAAGGATATGGTTGAAGATTTCTATGATCACTGTCCGGGTGAACATGGTACATTTGGTTTTGTTTTGTGCATACAGATAGTGTCTCCAATTTTAAGAGTGCGAACACTACTGCTCCCAAATTTTGGAGAGAGTCAGATGTTTGGTATAGTTTTCTTCATTAGGCTTAAGTTGTCGGGGGATATGCATATAGCAATTACCTTCTCTATTTTCTTTAACATCGCTCCCAGACCTGATGTTAGGATGCATTCACAGGTGTGTACAACAAAAATATTCATTTTCCTTCTAGTAATAGTAATGCTAAGATTGAAGCTTCACATAGCTTCTGTTTTAGTAGTTGAAAAGCTGTCTCTTGGTCTTCGCCCCAGATATACTTCTTCTTTTTCTGGGTTAATTCAGTCAAAGACTTTGCAATCTTCGAGAAATCTTTGATAAATATTCGATAATAACCAGAGAGTCCTAAGAGTTGATGTATTTTTTTGGGTGTAGTAGGAGATGTCTAATTCTTGACTGCTTCAATCTTTGCGGGGTCAACATGATGTCTTTGACTATCAATTATAGTTTATCTGGGTTGTACCAAGAAATTTCATCGCTACGTATTCCAAAAAATCACACTGGAGAACTTGGATACCATAAAATAAATGTTTTTTTTTATCTTTCTTGAGTTTGTTCTAGGATTATTTTCAGAGATGATTTCGCGTGCTCTTCTTTGGTACGATGAGTAGATGAGAATATCTTCGATGAACACTATCACAAATTTATTCCATGTATGGTTTACCACTACGATTAATGGGTTCCAAGAATACAGTAGGAGCGTTAGTTAAATCCAAATGCATGACTTGGAAAATTCCCTATAACACAACTAAAAATCATACTTAAAAGAATCTGAATCATCAAAACAAAACCCCCCCCAAAAACCACACCCCCCCCCCACCCCCCCAATATAAATTAATTCATAGTAGTCCGTATCTGTCCTGGAAAGCAATCTTGGGAATCTCTTCCCTCCCTGGCTCTCAGAGTTTCTGATAGCCTAGATCTTAAGTCAATCTTCGATTAGACACTCCACACTTTGAAAGTTGGTCAACTCAGTCTTTAAACCTGAGGTAATGGGTTTAAACGATTCTTTTACAGTTAAGCTTTATTCAACTCTCGGTAATTGATACACATCCTGAAAGATCCGTCTTTCTTTTTAACAAATAAGACAGGAGCTTCCCAGGGTGAAGTACTTAGTCGGATAAAACCTCGATCTGCTAACTCTTGAAGTTGGTTAGATAGTTCCTGAATTTCTGAAGGAAATAATCTATATGGTGCTCGGGCTACAGGTGTCGCTCCTAAAATTAGGTCGATTTGGAATTCTACTTGGCGAACGGGAGGAAGGCCAGGTAGATCTTTAGGAAAAAAAACTTTCCTTAAACATTCTCTCTGAATACTGGTGGATATCTTTATGTCATTTTATCGTCTGACTTCTTTTCCATTACTTGGATTTGACGGAAAACTCTTGAAAACCGCTGGTTATATATCTTTCTGGTTTTTTTTTTATTACAGGATATGAGATTTAGTCGGGTTTTACTTTGGTCACCTCGGTTGATCAAAGTTTCACCGTTGATTGGGATGTGGATGACTTTCTCGTCACAAATAATTTGGATAACCAATCCATACCAATGACGATGTTGAAACTACCGAGTTTGATTGGCATAAGATCAATTTCAAAAGGTTGGTTTAACAAGGTCAGAGTTGCATCCTGAATAACGGTGTTTGTGCTTATTATGTTTCCGTCAGCCATTTCGATATTGTAAAAGGTATCTATTTTAATGGGTAGAATATTTAGCTTAGAGGCAAGAGATATGGATACGAAGCTTTTATCGGCTCCAGAATCAAATAATTCTCTAGCTAGATGTTGGTTTAGAAGGAACATACCCGTGACTACGTTCGGGTCTTGGTGAGCGTGAATAGTGTTGGTTCGTTTTTAATAAAAAAATATGCAAAACATTTTAGAATCCCTTCAAAAAATATTTATACATGATTTAAAGTTTATAAATATTATTTTACAAAGTCGATTGAATTATTTATACGATTATACGAGTACAAATACATGGTTATTATTTATCAAATGTGGTTTAAATATTATTTCACAAATACAATTATATGGTGATGTAGCTATATAGAATTACATACGGTATTAGTTTTTCAAAGTACTTAGTACTCATACGATCTATAACTAATTAGGTTGCATTCGGACACTTACATGACGCATTTTCATTTTGTGACTTACATTGTTGATTCATTCTCTCAAGGTGAGTTTATAGCCCCTCTTTCACTCGTTTTACAATTACTTTACAAATCTCGGGGGAGAATCCATGCTTGTTACTACTTGTTTACATATTCATGTACAATCTCTTTTGCATGCTCTTATAGATTACTTGATACATACTTGATTTCGTAACTTGGTTACAAACTCGTTTACATACTTATTACAAACTTGTTACAACTTTGTTATACACTCATTTTCATATCTCACGGTGAGATACAATACTTGTGTTTACACATGGACGCAACAACTATACTTTACTCTTATGATTACCGATTAGCTTAAGTTGCATGAACTATAAATTACTAGGAGGGTAAGCGTGAATGTTATAAAATAGATCTATTTAGGATTGACAATCCTCGTTTGGGTGATTAGCTATCATGGAAAACAAACGTTATATCATGTTCAGAAGCTCTCGAACTTGCGATTGGTGTTACAGGGGCCAAACTACATACTCATGAACTCTTACTGTGCCTTGAATAAAGTGGCATACATATAAGTCTACGTCACAGTTTCATGAACTTAGGGGTGCAATCGAAATCACACATGGTGACTATTGTATTGGATACAATGGTCATGCATACTTTACAAACGCTTTGTTCCAACTATACTTAACTTTTTGTGACTATCGTATGAGATACAATAGTCATACACATCTTTGATTTCAACATTCATGCATACATTTTTGGTGACAATTATAACGATTGAAATAGTCATACACTCTTTACAAATCTTTGATCCAACATTTACATTTACAAAAATCTATGAACTCACCAACTTTATGTTGACACTTTTAAGCATGTTTTTCTCAGGTGAAATAGATGCTTGACTTACTTGATGTGCATTGGAGTCTATACGTTACAAGATTTCATTCATGGATTTGTACTTACACTCAAATGATTAAATCTCGTTGTGTACTTTCAAGCTTTTCATTGTGATGCAATTATGGGACAAATGTTATATCAAATTTAAGAAAATCAATGAGACTACTTTTCAAACGACTTATTTAGAGGTCGTTCTCTCATATCTTGTGCTGTTGTATTATGAAGTAACGCTCCCAGTCACTATTCCGCTGCGACCTAGTTTGGGGGTGTTACAGTGTAGGTGACATAAATGGAAACGAAAATGGATGGGATACGTTTGGGGAGTGACTTTTTAGGTGAATTTGGGGTGAAAGGGTTAGCTAATTATTTATACGAATACACGCTGATTGGGTTACTAAGCAAAAGACACGGACAAAGATATACAAAATCTACAAAACTCTACATCAATCTTTTGTCTTTTTCTTTTCTGTTTTTTTACTAACATAATACAACACTTGGGGTTTATAAATACACCCCTACACTTGAGTTTTAGAACTCATAATTACAATCTAACTAATGACCCGAATTGAGGTGGATCAACATAACATGGAGATCATTTGACAAACATATGAGGGTATTGACTTGACTTTTCTTCCTTATTCTTCCGTGAAATAAATACTACCATGAATCCCAATCGACCCAAAACTGTATTTACAAGGATAAGGACTTAGCAATCGTGTACTCAATAATTAACTTGGGTTAAAACAATAATGTACTAAAAGTGAGTACATACAAGGTAGGCTAAGGCGATTTGGGTGTAACAATTGGTTTAAGAGTTTTAACAATGCTCTTCATTAATAGTCCGGATTAACCAGAAAATTATGAGAACCGTGAAAAGAATAGGCTCGGAGGGTTTCACTAGGGGAGTCTTGCACTAAAATTGAGTGCGAAGCACGGGTGTGGGATAGTTATATGATCGAGGTGACCATCATAAAAAATACAGGTTTAAAACATGGGTTAATCCTAGTGCCTCTTATCTAGCAAATCCCGATACTCACTATGCGGTCTCAGGATGCATCACAAAAACAAGTTCTAGAATTTAATACACTACCGGTACACTCATATAATTTAATATCGATAACAGTGCTCCAGAAAAGGCGACAAAGACCATACGTACACATCCGTAACGACAGAAAGACACATATGACTGCATTCGAACCTTAATTCGAACAAGCTAAAGGTATAAACAATCTTGGGTAAAATGGATACCCGAATTCCTATAGATCTAAAGGCGAACCTTACATTTTTGGGGTGGAATTTTAAGGGTTTTTGTGCTAGTCATATAAATTCCTATCCGTGAGACGCAATTAATACTCGGTTTTCATCGGTATATGTCATAACTTTTTTAAAAATTAGGTTAAAATTACCGTCTATGCTATGTTTTGATATATTACCCATCATTTTAAGGAACAAGCAAATGGCAATTTGAATGAATAGTTTCTAAGACTTATTTCCCCCTACACTTAAGTTGAACATTGTCCTCAATGTTCTTAAAAGTACCCGTAAAATGAATAAAGGGAAAAGAAAACAAGTAAAAGATACTAGTACTCACCTGGTTTGCTCAATAATGGAGAAGAAACATGCGATAAATGGTTAAATCGTCCTCCAAGAATCTTCTAATGAAACTTCCTAAAACTTTCAAGCTTCTTCTCATCAAATATAACATGTAAATCAAAGAAAAAGACAACTACACCTTGCGTAAAATCGGCGGGAAAATGATATATACAACGAAACTTTAGGGTTGACTCTATGAAAGCAGTAAAGATAGGATGAAAGTGATGATATAATCATAGGTTTCTGCAGGTTTACAAGAAAATTACAAATTTTAGATATTGCACAATTTACTTTTCGAAAATAATTGAAAAAATTCGAATTTTCACATGGCTGGGGGCGTGACGCCGTCAGGATAAATCCTGACGCCATCCCTAGCGTCTGTGAAAATTTCTTCTTCGTCTTTCTTGAAAAATTTTCTGCAGACAATTTTATTAGTTATTTCTTGCATAAAATACTACATAAAACCTGAGATTAATCATTACAATCATATGACTCGAAACTGACGCGAATTAATCTAAACAATTTATTTTTATATGTTTGAATTGGTTCTTACAAAATGGATAATTTCCTCCCTACACTTATTTTATGCAAAATACATTTGATTGTCAATAAGACAAAGTTAAAAACAAAACAAAGCATGATTACAACATATGTCAAACATAAAAGAATAAACGAGAAGAATTAAAACACAAGACACTCTTAAATGCGGGAAAATAAATATTGGGTGGCCTCCAAAAAAACGCTTTTCTTTATTTATGAGTCTTGTAGCTAGACTCGAAGTCACATGTCCTTACGTGACTTCTCCTTCATCCTCGAGTGTGATATCGTCGTCCTTATCAACATTGAATGCATCTTTTTGATATGGTTTCACATGTCGCTTGTTTACGATGAATTCATTCCCATCCTCGTCGTAAAGTTCGATCGCCTCATTTTTCATGTCCTTGCTTACTGCAAATGGTCCATACCATCTTGACTTCAGCTTTCTTGGGAATAGCCTTAGGCGCGAATTAAAGAGAAGCACTTTATCGCCCTTTTCATATTAGGTTGGTGCTTTTATTCATTTATCGTTCCACCTCGTTGTCCTTTCCTTATAAGAGATGGAGGACTCATAGGCATCGAGCCTCAATTCGTCCAGCTCGTTAATCTGTAGAAACCTGTTTGCTCCTGCTTTGGTTAAGTCCATGTTACAGGTTTTAATGGCCCAGTAGGCTTCGTGTTCATGTTCGATAGGAAGATGACATGCTTTGCCATAGATTATCCTAAATGGGGTTGTTCCTAAAGGTGTTTTGAATGCTGTTCGGAATGCCAATAATGCGTCATCCAACTTGTGAGACCACTCTTTCTTGTTGTTTCTAATGGTCTTTTCAAGAATACGTATGATTGCTCTATTCGTGTTTTTGACCTGCCCGTTAGTTTATGGATGATATGCGGTGGAGAATCAATGGATTACTCCATACCTTTTCATTGCTCGTTCCATCTGGTAATTACAGAATTGGGTACCCCTGTCACTTATCAAGGCCTTCGGTATTCCAAATCTTGTGAATAATATTTTGAGGAAGTTCACTACGTTTCGAGCATCGCTAGCAGGAAAGGCTTGAGCCTCCACCCATTTGGACACATAATCGATAGCTACAAGGATATATTTGTTCTCGTTTGATGATGGAAATGGCCCCATGAAGTCTATTCCCCAAACGTCGAATATCTCGCAGACTTGGATGTATTTTTGTGGTGTCTCATCCCTTGAAGAAATGTTTTTGGCTCATTGACACGCGTCGCAAGCTCGGACTAATTTTCGTGCATCACGGAAGATGTTAGGCCAGTAGAATCCAGCTTCGAAGACTTTCCTTACAGTGATGGCGATGCCATGATGCCCTCTTGACGGGCCGCTATGACATTGCCGAAGGATTTGGGATGCCTCATTTCCAGCGACACACCTTCGTATGATTTGGTCTGCACATTGCTTGAATAAAAATGGCTCATCCAAAAAATAATGCCTTAGATCGTTGAAGAACTTTTGCTTCTCTTAGTGGGTAGAACAGAAAGGTAGTATACGACTGGCTAGGTAATTGGCTTAGTGGCATACCAAGGTTCATTACTCTTTTTCGAGATAGTCATTAATTGTTCTTCAGGGAATAAGTCTCTAATCTCTGCTTTGGTCAGCTTCCCTAGGTCGGGGTTCTCAAGCTGGGAGAGGTGATCGGCTGCAAGGTTTTCGGCGCCCTTTTTATCACGGATCTCGATATTAAATTCTTGAAGCAGTAAGATCCATCTTATCAACCGAGGCTTTGCATCTTGCTTTGTAAAGAGGTACCGTAAGGTAGAGTGATCTGTGAAGACGATATTTTAGATAGGACCAAATATTGACGAAACTTATCGAATGCGAAAACAACAGCCAAAATCTCCTTTTAAGTTGTTGTGTAGTTTTCTTGTGCTTTGTTCATCGTCTTGCTGGCGTAGTGTATGGGTTGAAAGTGTTTGTCTTTCCTTTGCCCAATTACTGCTCTGACAGCGTAGTCACTCGCGTCGCACATGATCTCAAACGGTAATGACCAATCTGGTTTTATCATGATGGGGGCTAGCGTTAGTTCAAGTTTTAGCTTATCGAAGGCTTGTATGCATTCTTCAAAGAAATTGAAGGGTGCATCTTTTACGAGGAGTTAGGTCATTGGCCACACGACTTGTGAGAAATCTTTTATGAACATTCTGTAGAAGCCTGCGTGCCCTAAGAAGCTCTGGATGGCTTTTACGATTGTGGGATATGGTAGTTTTGAGATTCCTTTGATTTTTGCTTTGTCCACTTCGATTCCTGATCCAGAAACTTTATGACCGAGGACTATTCCTTCCTTTACCATGAAGTGCCATTTTTCCCAGTTCAATACAAGGTTGGTCTCCTCACATCTCTTCAGCATTTTCACTAGGTTTTGGAGGCAGTGGTTGAAGGAACAATCAAAGATGGAGAAATCATCAATAAATACTTCCATGTTATCCTCGATCAGTTCATGGAATATGGCCGTCATGCAACGTTGAAAAGTTGCCAGAGCGTTGCACAGTCCGAATGGCATTCGTTTATATGCGAAGGTGCCATATGGGCAATTGAACGTAGTCTTTTCTTGGTCTTCTAGGGTGATAGGGACCTGTAAATACCCAGAGATCCCATCCAGAAAATAATAGTACTCATGCGCGGCTAACCGTTCGAGCATCTGGTCGACGAATGGAAGGGGAAAGTGATCTTTCCGGGTTGCATTGTTTAGTTTATGGTAGTCGATGCACACGCGCCATCCGGTAACCGTTCTTTGAGGAATTAGCTCGTTTTTCTTGTTCTTGACTACGTTCATCCCTCTTTTCTTTGGACGACCTGAACAAGACTAACCCAAGGACTATCGAAAATCGGGTAGATTAGTCCAGCATCAAGGAGTTTATGACTTCCTTCTTTACTACCTCCTTAATGTTTGGGTTCACCCGTCTTTGGGGCTGGACGCTTGGCTTAAACTCGTCTTCCATGAGGATTTTGTGAGTACAAACTGAAGAGTCAGTCCCCTTTATGTCTGTGATACTTCAGGCGATGGCTTCTTTGTGGTTCCTCAGAACCTCAAGAAGCCTGGTCTTCTCGGTGGCAGATAATGCGGAAGAGATAACTACTGGGAGTTGGTTGTCTTCTTGCAGGAAAGCATATTTGAGGTGTTCGGGTAGCTCTTTCAGCTCCAGTTTAGGTGGTTTGACGCTTGAGGGCTTTAATCGATTTTCTGGGGCTTTCCACTCGAGTAGCTCGACAGGTTCCGCCCTAGGGTAGAAGGAAACTACCCGTACCTTGTCTGAATCTCTTCCTTCTTCAATTTCTATCCATTTTCCATCGTGGTCGACTGTGTTTACCCACTGTTCTTGGTTGAGCTTCGTCGTATGATCGGCGCAGTACAGATAGTCATCGCGGGAGTACTTAGATTTCATAGATTTCCCAATTTTGAAGGTGATGGTTTCATTCCCGACTCTTAAACTCAGCTTCCCTTCATGAACGTCGATTACAGCTCGAGCTAGGAAAGGTCATCCCAAGATGATCGGAACTAATTCGTCTTCGTCTATTTCTAAGATTACGAAGTCTACCAGAAAGATAAACTTATTTATCATGACTAGAATATTCTCACAGACCCTGATGGGATATTTAATTGACCGATCAGCTAGCTGAATACTCATCCTGGTTGGTTTCAAGTTAGAAATGCCCAATCGTTGGAAGAGAGAATGTGGCATAAGGTTGATACTTGCCCCCAAATCGCCCAGAGTGTTCTTCACCGCCAAGGGTCCAATAAGACATGGTAGCATGAAACTCCTAGGGTCTCCTTCTTTTTGAGGCAAGCTTCTCTGGATAACGGCTGAACATTCTTCACTAATTTTGACCGAAGAGGCTGCCTTTTCGAGCTTTTCCTTGTGCGAAAGAAGGTCTTTCAGAACCTTGGCTCCGTTCGGCATGTGGATCATGGCTTCTAAAAAAGGCAGATTAACGTGAATTTGCTTGAAGATAGATAGGAATCGTTCCTCATCGTCATCCTTTTTTTTTCTTTTTTAATCAGGATGGAAAGGGCACACTGGACGATTTAGAGACATGGTAAAGAGTGGATGATTGAGGGATCTCCTCATTCTGAAAGACGCTTGGTTCTTCACTCTCGGATCCTCCTTTTTCGATTGTCCCTCCTGTGTGGTCGGTGGCTGTTGGTTGCAATGAATTCGGAAAAGGGGGATCACGGGTGCTAGCTTCAGATCTGGTTGTTATAGCAAAAGTTGGCGCCTCCATTTCAAGGATCTTGTTTTTCTTGATTGTAGTGAGGATATGGGAAAATTGTTCGTGTATTTCCTTAAGATGCTGGTCAAGCATTTCCCCTATGCCTTTCGTATGGAATTTCTTTTCAAGCATGAAACCGGCAAGCTCGTCCTCAAACTTACTTCTGACGACCCACATAGGACCACTTTCTCCCTCTCCTTTTTGTTGGTTGTTTCCTTATGGCGGGATGTCGTCATTATGATAGAATCTCAGGAGAGAGGGGTCATCATAGATGTCTCTCCCAGATAAGCATACTTGTTCAGTTGGGTTATTTTGGTCGCATTCATCGGCCTCATGGGCTCCCTCGCATAGATCGCAGATTAGGTAAGGGTTCCTCAGCCCTATTTTGTGGGTGGGCGTTTCTAGGTAAGAGATTTTTTACAGGCCCTTTTTAGACGTCCTTTGAATGTGGGTTGTATTACCCCCGTAATTGGAGAAATGTTCATAGATGCCGATGGGTTATCCCATAGATCGTCTTGATACTGGACATATTCTTCTATTCGGTTCCAACCTTCTTCTTCGGTGAGAGAACTGAAATGGAAGTGAGCGAACTGGTCTAGTTTCCCACGGTCTTTCTGAGATATGTTATCATGAAAGATTTGTACTATAAGTAATTTTTATATTCTATGGTGAGGGACCTGTTTGATAAAGTCCTGGAAATAGATCCAGGCGCTTTTGATGGGTTTGTTAGTTCCTTGTTTGAATCAGAGGACCATATCTCGGAGAAATGAGGTTCGGCCTACTAGGAAGAAGTAATCAAGAAAGCGTGCCACAAGTTGATCCCATGTTGTGATTTGGGCGGGAGGCGTTATGTCAAGCCATTCTTTTGCTTTTCCTTTGAGGGAGAAGTGAAAGAAACGTAGCCTAGATGCGTCCCTAGTGGCCTCGTCAGCTCGTATATTATCCACAATACTCAAGTAGTGTCTGCTATGCTGGAGAGGGTTTTCGCTTTTTAATCCTTGGAACGTGCATGTTCCTTGGATTAGCAAGATGTCGCGCGAGTTGACGATTCTTCCCGTTTGTTCGGCGGGGAGGATAATTGGATTTTGAAAACCGCCCAAGTTGGGGAGAGAATGTTCCTGTAAGGTTTCTAGAGAGGTCACTGGTTTGGTTTTAATGTCATTGGAAGAGGATGCTTCATCATCGAAGAGGTTTCTTCCGGCTATGGCTAGAGATTCATTTTGATGTTGGCGCAAGGCAGCTTTCCTAAGCCTCTGAAATTCTCTCTCAGGTTCGTCGAGGGGTTCCGTTAACTTCTTAATGGTGCTACGCGTCATTTTGAGCGATTATGAAACGGATAAAACAAGGAAAAGATAGACTAAAAGAAAGCTAATATACCGAAAATAAAATTCTCACTTGATAGGAATCAAGTGAGTAGACCCAAGTTAAACAATGGTCGAAACCTAACTATTCCCCGGCAACGGCGCCAAAAACTTGATGCGGTTGTCGTTAGAATTCAGCAAGAAGTTTTACAACTCCCTAAGCAGTGCACCTAATCGTTACAATGTAGTATAGACAAGACTCGGGGGTTGTTATCGTTCTCCAGGGGAATAGGTTGGGAAGGGTCAATCAAGATCTAACAGAGGTCTACGGGGTTGAGAGAAGATTCTTTTTGTATTTTTATTTTATAGAAAGCAGGTAAAATCATATGGTTTGAGAGGTTGGTTTGTTTTATCTAATTAAACTAAATTATAATCTAAACTACTTTGGTGGTAACTTATATGGTAAACGAACGTATTTACTTAATCATGCACTACTCCTCAGATTGCTTCTCCTAATCTTGTTGCTTTGTCACACTTGTGATGATCAATGTAAGTATTTCCTAAGTCATGAACGAATTACACGAACCCTCCGTCTACGTAATATTCCGTTAGGGCAACGCACAAGTAAGGTAGTATGAAGACTATTACAAGGCCCTTAAGAGTATATTAAATGCAATTGAAATATCTTAAGAGGGATTAGCCATATTAGGGGTAAAGTAGTATGAATACTGTTACCAATGGTATCCTTTCTACACACTCGTGTTTCCTTAGTTTTCTAAAGCCTAACGCGCACATCCATCACGAGAAGCAACATTAAAAGGATCTACAATCTAAGTTTCATGCAATCATAAGTAAGTACTAAAGGATCTAGCCTAGCATGTTATAATAAGGTAAAGAACACAAATCAATCAAACAATACATAGACATATTAAAAGATTAAAGGGATAGATGAACTTTACTTGATTGAAACATGGATTAAAGACTGTTATAATAGGGTTTTGAGGCCCTAAAGACGGCCTAAAAAGCTGCCAAACTCGAATATAAAAGTTAGGGTTCGTCTCCCAAAACTATACTAAAAGTTACACACTTAAAAACCCTAAAATCGGTTTTGTATATATAGGAAAAGCGGTGCGACGGCGTCGTGTTATATTCGTAACGCCATCGCCACGTCGAATCTTCTACAGCCATTTTAAGTCGACTACGTTCCGTCATCAAATCTCTGACGTCGTCGCTTTATAAAATGTGACGTCGTCGCTTGTATTCGCGACGCCGTCTCCACGCTCTGTATGCACGATTTCTTCAAAGGATTGGTGTAGAGTCGTAGTCTTGTCTGTTTCTTCTCCAAATGAGCCCAAGTCACGTGTATTTCCTCCAAATGCCATCCAAGTGCTAAAAACATGAAAACAAACGATTAAGCACATAATCTGGGCATATTTTCATGATTTAGGGGGTTAAATGACCCCGAAAAAGTATATAAAATGACACCTCATCATTTACGCAAAGTGACATTTGACTTAGTTTGACCAATACGAGAGTAAGACCCGTTACATGATTAGGATCACCGTAAATCCGAATTAAGTTTAAATGAATACTTTCATTTGATGGTATGTCAAAAATATGATCATACTAGGTTTAGAAAGAATCTTCGGCCTTGGCTAGAAGCGTTTGATAAAAGATTTGAGTTGCCGTTTTGTTGAAAAATAGGAGGATTTGTTTTTGCTCATGTCTAAGTCTAAACCTCATTGGGAGTGTTCCCAAATGCTCAAATACCATATACATACCTTTATTGAAGTTTTCACATGTGTCGGGTAAGAGGAAAGCCAACAAAACAAAATCCGTAAAAACGGATACGACAAGTAGCGCGCTCGCCACGCGCTGACGCTTGCCTAGTGCGCTAGAATAACAAATCTGTTTTTCCGGATTTTGGCTATCGTTTGTTATTTTACATTTTGCGAACGTTTATTTGTCATCGTTATAACATAAAAGGAGATACTAGTCAATGTTGCACCAATACTATCCTAACATACCCAAAAGACATTGTTCATTAACCATTACATAAAAGTGATTAAAACACGGATGAAAAGGATGCAAGTCAAAACACAGCAGTTCCTCCGTTTCCAAACAAGTTCATTACTTTGGTGAAGTTGTTCTTGAGTTTGACGGAGTTGTTCTTGAGTTTCAACAAGGTTATTTTGAATTTAGTTCCTTGATCTAAGCAAACCAGGAATCATAACTGATGATCTTGGACACACTGCCGGATCATACCACCCAATGAACTTGCATGTCAAATCCTGTGGGAATTTTTTTAACATAACACTATTATATCGCCATTGTAACTGTCGATGAGATTGTCAAAACCTATAAAAATTGAAATAAACAACTTTCTAAACCTCATATCCCACCATTGTTTCATTTAAAGACTTATAAAGGTAAATCCGCCATTGTAACTGTACACGATCAAAACAACTAAAAGGTTTAAGAAAACTTACAAGGAGAGGGCAACTATAAAATCTCTGTCTACGATTAATGTTGGTCCACGATGTCCAGATAATTACAGTTATTCCATAAAAATACCTAACCATTTTTTTGTGTTTAGAGATATGTTTTTGGTAGATTTTGGGGATGTGGTGAGTAATGAAAATTGTTGGGGAAGATATAAGGTGGAGTGGGAGTCTTTGTCAGACATTACTAACATTAGGTGTGGGCAGCTGTTTACTATTATACCCTTACGTGCACTGCACGTGAAGGGTTCTTTGCTTTGACTAACGATCGTTAGGTTAAAGGGACCTCTAACGATAAGAAACAATGAAGTGTTGAGATGATTGGCAGACTTATTTCGTATTTAGGACTAAATGCATATTTTGGGTATGATCCTGATGGGGTTTATGATATAATTAACCTTTAACTAACACGAGTACGCAACAAAATAAATAAATCACGTATAGAATAAGTAATTAACAAAGGGATTAAGAAGTGTGTACCTTTGGCAATTAAACGAACATCGTTCTTGAATATACGCGTATGTATAAATCTAATACGCGAAACCAAACAAGTTATCAAAGTAGAACCTCTATGGTATGCTCACACTACACGTCACCGAGATACATTAGGATGATAGTACTTGCTTCACGACTAAACAACATAACACGAGGTTCCTCCATGTTGTTCTTGACTCAAACCAATTGAATCTCTTGAAGAAGAATTATGCCGCGATTTAAATCACTAGTAAAAGGATGTCCACATGCGAATGGTTTAGCTGCTAAACCATGCATATATTAAATGACGTCTATGCATATAATAAGCATGAAGAAAACCTACGCATTAAATGCCATTCGTATAGTATAATTCACATGCGTAGGGTCTTAGATAATTATGTATGTGTAACTTTTTGGCGTGGATTGTGTCGTCCGATATAATGATCCTTTAGGGTCATTATATAGTCCAATATAACACCTCTTTCAGTTTGATAGAAACGACACTTAGACTATCTCTTTTTTCTAGTTCGACCGGTCTCAACCAAAACCTCATGGGTTTCGATTTTCGTACTAACAAGTCCCTCACTTATTAATATCTATCGATTAGTTATAACGTCTAACATTATAATTAAAGACTGTTTTAAATATTTGGTGAAACATATTAATATAATTAATATACAATAAATATATTAATTACATTAATAAACGTATCATCTGTGTATACGTGTGTGCCCTCATGGGTTCACGTAATTTCCCGGACATATATTATTTGATATATGTACATATCCCAACAATATATACATGATATAATATAATAACTAGGTTAGATGTTTATCTACTTTATTCTATTGTTTTGGTACTTATTTTTTCAAACAACATTTTTTTATACATTACTAGTATTATTTGTATTATGACCAACAATATAATTTGAATTCCATGCGTATTTTAATCTGTTGTATTATTACTTGTCTTTCTTCTACTAGTTCGGATGGAAACCCTGATCAGGCGGGTGGCCTAGCTAACCCCTTTCTTTGTTATCATTAAATTTAAAGATTGAAATTAACAATTCAAGATTGAAAAGAGGAATACA
>BQNB010097127.1:0-25461 GCA_026074375.1 Tanacetum coccineum | reverse complement strand
GTGGCATTGGGTACATTTTGCAGTAGCTGGGCTCTCAAAATTTCTTTTGTGCAGATTCTCTTTGTTTGCAAGTCTTTTTATGTTAGGCTGTGTTTGTTTTCTTGTTAGTTGTTTTCGTGGGTAGTCTTGTTTTAGGGGCCCGTTTTGTTTTATCGGCTCGTTTAAAAAAGTGGGTTGCCTTGGTTTGTATTGTTTTGTTTTTGTGGTAATATATTATTGCTTTTCAAAAAAAAAAAAATCATGTCTGAACATATGCTAGGTCCACATATATTAGCAAGACTGCTGATGATTGTTTTCAAAAATTTCGTACCATATCACAATCGTTTCCGAGGTCCATCGCTAACATAAGTATCAAATTACATCACAAAAGCGATCGAACTTTACAAACCCGACAATTTACTTATATTCAAAACTCAAAAGAAACGACGTCGTTTTATGTAGTGGGCTAAATGAGCCCAACTGCGGCCCAAGTAAAAAAAAACGGCCCAAAATAAAAACTTACAAAATGACCATCGACTTTTAACTATTTACGACTCTTTTATATAACAAGCCTGATTATCCGCGCGTTGCTGCGGTCGTTAATTTTTTTTTCTTTTTTTCGGATTTATTTTTTCGGTCTCATGTTTAATATTTTGTTGTTTTTTTATATGAGCTGAGTTGTACGTTTCTGACCCTGTCGATTATTTTAAAGTTATTAGGTATCGAAGATATTTCCGCGGTTATTTTTTTATCTGAATAAATCGATACTTTTATAATTTTTTTCTTCTTATTTTGTGCAAACCAAATTTTATTTAAAAAAAACCAATTGGGCCGGCCTAAAATGGGAGCTCAATAAACCGGCCCAAAGTAAAAGCCCAAGAAAGAGGCACAAATGACAAAATAAGATTTTGTTGTGCAAACCAAATTTTATTTAAAAAAACCAATTGGGCCGGCCTAAAGTGGGAGCCCAATAAACCGGCCCAAAGTATAAGCCCAAGAAAGAGGCACAAAATGACAAAATGACAAAATAAGATTTTGATCTTTAGTATATAGTACAATAAACTTTATTAATCAAATATATAACATATATCTACCTATTCATTCAGATAAAAAATACCCGCGTAAAGATCTTCGCATTGCGAACAAAACGAGCCCAATATTGTAATGCTTCTGATATACACACAATTTTATAAAAAATGTTGAAGTTTAATATAAATAGGAAAAAAAAGAAAATTTACAAAACGTACCCTCGGCTTCTAACTATTTACGATTTTTTATATAATAAACTTTATTTATCAAATATATGACACATATCTATCGAGTCATTCCGACCAAAAAATACCCACGGAAAGATCTTCGAATTGCGAACAAAACGAGCCCAATATTGCAAAAATAAATCAAATTATTAAACATGAGACCGAAAAAATAAACCCACGCAAAATTAAAAAATTAAAAATTAATGGCCCGCAACGACACGCGAAAAATTAACCCCCCGCAGCAACGCGCGAAAAAAAACCGGCCCAAAATAAAAACTTACAAAATGAACCTTCGACTTTTAACTATTTACGACTCTTTTATATAATAAACTTTATTCATCAAATATATAACATATATCTACCTATTCATTCAGATAAAAAATACCCTCGTAAAGATCTTCGCATTGCGAACAAAACGAGCCCAATATTGCAATGCTTTTAATATACGCACGATTTTATAAAAAATGTTGAAGTTTAATATAAATAGGAAAAAAAAAGAAAATTTATAAAACGTACCCTCGACTTCTAACTATTTACGATTTTTTTATATAATAAACTTTATTTATCAAATATATAACACATATCTATCGAGTCATTCCGACTAAAAAATAACCACGGAAAGATCTTAGAATTGCGAACAAAACGAGCCCAATATTGCAAAAAAAATTAAATTATTAAACATGAGACCGAAAAAATAAACCCATGCAAAATTAAAAATTAAAAATTAATGGCCCGCAACGATACGCGAAAAATTAACGCCCCGCAACAACGCGCGAGTAATTCTGCTTGTTAGGGTTAATACATAATTGGTTTTTTATGCATAAAAAGTTTGTTTACACTTTTAACAATTTATAATCATTCCAACTGTCAGGTTTATTGATTTTGATGTATGGTACACTAGTACACTTATACGTTGGAATTTTTATTGGGTTATCAGTGCAAGAGAGGTGAGATCCTCATAGAACATGTATTCTTAAAAGAATAAAAGGGATGATCTTGTTTTTGCTTCAAACTCCAAAATCAAATTCTAGATCCAATCCTAAACAAAATCCAAGATCCAAGATACGGATCTGTGTACGTGGCTTAAAAGGTACCCTGATTTTAACCTTCTTAATTGTAGCAACTAAATAAATAGGAATTGATTTGCACACTCAAAAATTTGATTTAGACACTCTATTTTGCGTATTACATAATTGTACCGAAGTTTACACTATGTTTTATCTGATTATACAGTGAGTGTCTTAATCATAATTAAGAGTGTGCAAAACTCCCTAAATAAATGGTCTTGTAATAAAATTTGTGCAACACCACATGCATGATTACACCAAAATCATCCATCAGTTAGGTTTTAATTGTCATTGTAATTATCTATTTTTATTTTGAAATTTCTAGGTAAAAGCATGGATTCTTCAACAACTCTTTATAACGGTAAACTATAGCAACTAAACACATAAACAATGCTCTTTTATTTTCCGGGTAATACGGGTAGCGAGGATAAAGTTGAACCAGTTAATAATGAAACCGCAAGTTATCTGGCATCAAAACTAATGGGGGTTATATATGGTACTACGAGCTTGTTGGAACAATGGAGGGAAACAGTGGTGGATGATAACACATCTCATATGATGATGATATGTTTGAAGGTCAGACTATATATGATAATTATACATATATATTAAAGAGTGAGATTGTCATCCCGAGGCATGATAAATAAATTCATTTATGGCCTCTCATTCTTAAACCACCCGACCCGATGATTTAATAATCTACCTCGACCATCCTACCCGTTTTCATACACGTGTAGGATACGTGTATTTTCCTCTGTTTCTGTTTGACGTTAACAAAAAACACACAGAAGACACATATACACAACTTCCATTCTCTCTCTCTTATCAATCCTCTTTCTTTCTCTTTGTCTCTAACAGATCGTTTGTTGATCTATTCTATTAATTAGGATTTATAGTTATTGTTCTTTGTGTTGAAGCTTAAAGCCATAAATGCATTTATGATTCCCCGGAATGACAATCTTGATGGTTAATAAATAAATGTATAATATTGAAAGTTATTGGGGTTGATTTCTGCACAAATCTTCATGGGGTGAAGGAATTGATTCACGGCAATCGGCAAAATCAGCAGGTATTTTTTTTCCTAATTTATTTTGTATTCGAATAGGGTTTTTAGGGTTTTCCTAATTACATCTAGGTTATAAGTAATATTTTTTATGGGTATTCGTTAAGTTTGCATTTTGTATATTGGGTATGTTTGATTTTGTGCTTATATGTTATATAAAGTGCAAAAACTTATTATAAACTGCTTAGTTATAAGTAATTTAGTAAATATTATTTGGATTTGCTTAGTAAGCTCAGGCTCTTTTTTTTGGGCTTATGGGGTCGGTTTGTTGAGGTTATGCCTTATTTATAAGACAGTGTATGTTGTTGCTTTTAATAGTTTTAAGAAGTATGGGTATGTTACATTGTTGGGTTTAATTGTTTTAGGAATCATGAAAAATCATCAAGTGTATTTTGTTGACCAAACTTATGTGTATTGATTGATTTTCATATTAGGGTTTATGTCAAAAATAGGGAGTTTTTGCAGGTTAGGTTGCTCATGCTGCTGTTGGCAGCTAAGGGTTTGCTTCTTGCTGTGTATGGTGGACGGATGGTTGAGCGCGATAATTTCTCGCCTCAGCAACCTCCACAAACGCATAGGCAGGAAAGGCTTACGAATAAGGTACCTTTTTTATAAAAGTTGTGTTGTTGGGTGTTTGGTGATTGTTACTTTTGCTGGCTTTTTTAGCTTACGAGCTTATTATGACTTTGAAATGGGAGCTAATCTCATAAACTAAGAAGTAGGGTTAGAAAATAGACTCATATATAAGCCGTGTCGAATAAGCTCATAAGCTGAAGGTTCGGGAAACGTGTATTGTGGCAAATATGTATGTCAATAAAACACAATGGTGGTTTGTGAGATTTTATTGGACTTGCGGCCATGACACTTGAACTCTGATTATCGGTATACGATCGTTTGTGATTATGTTGGTTGGTTATGTTGGTTGGTATTGCTGTGACGGGGCAGCGTTGGTCAGCTTGCTGCCATGGCTGGCTTATTCTCAGAATATTCTGAATTCCCAAAAAAGTGTGTTGTTCCCACATTGACATATGTGAGCCTAACAAATTAAACTATGAAGGGCAATGATGAGTTTATTAGTAAGGAGGAACAGAGGCAAGGCGGTCTGCATCTTGGCGTGGCAACTTACTAAAGTTGCAGCCATGGCATATGTGTTTTGTTTCTCCGATGGTCTACCCTTCTGAGCCAATAATTTTTTTTTTTTTTAAAGTGTTACCAGCCGCTATGATGTTATGTTATAAATGATATCAATGTTAAGGCTTCCAAGAAGTCGTTCGCAAAATAGGTAACTAAATGATCCAGAAAATAGACTCATATAAGCCGTGTCGAATAAGCTCATAAGCTGAAGGTTCGGGAAACGTGTATTGTGGCAAATATGTATGCCAATAAAACTCTTTGGCTTGATTATACTTATTCGATGCCAACCGATACTTTCGTTGTCGCTATCCATGGCGTGTGACGATAGTGATGGGTGTGTGACGATGCTTATAGGCTAACAAGCTGCACCTTTATATATTAACCATCAAGATGTCCATCCTAGAGCATCATAAATGCATTTATGGTCTCCCATTCTTAAACCACCCGACCCGATGATTTTATGAAAACGGGTTAGGATGGTCGGGGTATAATATTGATTATTAAATCATCGGGTCGGGTGGTTTAAGAATGGGAGACCATAAATGCATTTATGATGCCTCGGGATGACAATCTTGATGGTCAATATATAAGTATAATATTGAAAGTTATTGGGGTTGATTTCTGCACAAATCTTCATGGGGTGAAGGAATTGATTCACGGCAACCGGCAAAATCAACAGGTATTTTTTTTCCTAATTTATTTTGTATTCGAATAGGGGTTTGATTTTGTGCCTATTTGTTATATAAAGTGCAAAAACTTATTATAAACTGCTTAGTTATAAGTAATTTAGTAAATAGTATTTGGATTTGCTTAGTAAACTCATGCTTTTTTTTGGGCTTATGGGGTTGGTTTGTTGAGGTTATGCCTTATTTATAAGACAGTGTATGTTGCTGCTTTTGATAGTTTTAAGAAGTATGGGTATGTTACATTGTTGGGTTTAATTGTTTTAGGAATCATGAAAAATCATCAACTGTGTTTTGTTGACCAAACTTATGTGTATAGATTGATTTTCATATTAGGGTTTATGTAAAAAATGAAGGGTTCTTGCAGGTTAGGTTGCTCATGCTGCTGTTCGCAGCTAAGGGTTTGCTTCTTGCTGTGTATGGTGGACGGACGGTTGAGCGCGATAATTTCTCGCATCAGCAACCTCCACAAACGCATAGGCAGGAAAGGCTTACGAATAAGGTACTTTTTTATAAAAGTTGTGTTGTTGGGTGTTTGGTGATTGTTACTTTTGCTGGCTTTTTTAGCTTACGAGCTTATTATGACTATGAAATGGGAGCTAATCTCATAAACTAAGAAGTAGGGTTAGAAAATAGACTCATAAGCCGTGTCGAATAAGCTCATAAGCTGAAGGTTCGGGAAACGTGTATTGTGGCAAATATGTATGTCAATAAAACACTTTGGCTTGCTTATACTTATTCGATGCCACTGATACTTTCGTTGCCGCTATCCATGGCGTGTGACGATAGTGATGGGTATGTGACGATGCTTATAGGCTAACAAGCTTCACCGATCCTTTCGTTGCCGCTACTAATGGCGTGTGACGATAGTGATAAGTGTGTGACGATTGCGATGGCAAAGGATGAAATCTATGTGGAATGTGGTAGAATGTGATCCAATGGTGGTTTGTGAGCTTTTGTTGGGCTTGCGGCCATGACACTTGAACTCTGATTATCGGTATACCATCGTTTCTGATTATGTTGGTTGGTGTTGCTATGACGGGGCAGCATTGGTGAGCTTGCTGCCATGGCTGGCTTATTCTCAGAATATTCTGAATTCCCAAAAAAGTATGTTGTTCCCACATTGACATATCTGAGCCTAACAAATTAAACTATGAAGGCAATGATGAGTTTATTGGTAGGGAGGAACAGAGGCAAGGCAGTCTGCATCTTGGCGTGGCAACTTACTAAAGTTGCAGCCATGGCAGATGTGTTCTGTTTCTCTGATGGTCTACCCTTCTGAGCCAATAATTTTTTTTTTGAAAAAGTGGTACCAGCCGCGATGATGTTATGTTACAAATGATATCAGTGTTAAGGCTTCCAAGAAGTCGTTTACAAAAGATTGCACCACACTGTGAGTATTGTTTGGTTTTCGTCAACTGTTTTTAAGAGGGTTGTGAAATGCCGTTTCTTCTTTTTAATGTGTCCCTTTTCTTTTTCAGCAATGGCAACAAGCGGGTCTACTGAACGGTGGGCAGCTGCCAGCCTGTCAGAGTCACATCCGGTACGACAGTCTAGCAACCGGAGTGTGTCAGGATTGATATAGGTAAACATGGTATTATACCTCACTCCGGTACGACAATCTACATGTAGTTTTATATAATGATTATAGGAAACGTGTCAGGATTGAAATAGGTGAACATTTTCAAGTTCATGATACGGGTATGCAACATAAGATAATAACAATACCCTTTACCTGCTATTAATTGTTACTCGCGCCCAATTTAAGACTGCTGGAAGTCTGTTTTTGTTACAACTTCACTTAATAACTTAATATTATTTCGTTTACCAATTAGGCTGCAAATTTGTAACAGAGACGGATTTACGACATATGTGAAATATATATTTGAGTATGGAGTTACTCTTACAAGTGTTTACACATTTGAGTTTTTGTATAATGGAATGTAGGTTAGGGAAATCGAGAGAGAAGGCTGTGAAGAAGTGGAAAGCGGGCAAGGGAAATATACAAAACAGGCTTCTGCACTTGATTTGATATTGAGGCTCAATAACCATCGATCTTATTCAGATTCTCACAATCGGAGAGGTATTTATTTTCTTGAATGCACAGTAAGGTCAACAGAAAAAGATTGTTGGGTAACGAGTTGAAATGGATCGAGTCGGGTTTAGCCGTTAACATATTTTGTGGTTTCCAAAAAAGTTAATGTACTTGATATCAATTGCAAAAGTATATATTATAGCAATCCGAGTTTGCTAAAGAAAACATTATAGACGATTAGAAAATTTTTGATACTATGTAGGCGTCTTTTAAACTGTTTGACCCACTTACTGTTGGTGTTTTCCGTATTTAGCCACAATTATATGTCAATAACTTGAATTGCTAATGTGCCTAAGTATGCGATATACAATTCAATGCTTAATAATATATGGTCTATTTTTTAGAACTCTGCAAACATTTGACTTATGAAGTTATCAAGCCGTTATTTTTCGTATGTTGTCAATTATCAGATTCTTCATACCTATACTAAGAATCTATATGTAATCTAATATTTGAAATCGTTTCTTTACCTCAAAAGTCAAATATAATGTAAGTTGTGTTAGAAACTCATATTTTTAACCTGTTTATTTTTTTTTTATCTTTTTTATGTTATTGTGAACATCAAGGCTATGTGTGGATTCTTACTCAATCAGGTTTCTTAATGCGTCGTAAAGGGTGGTCATGATGGCAGCCCTAAGCATACATTCTGCCCCACAGTTTAACAAAGTAGTGCAGACATGGTGGAGATTGGATAACCAGAACACCCCCTACGTATTATTTACTCTAAAAATAAAGCGATAAACGGTTTCGTTCAACCACTTTAAACTGCTAATCTGTCATATGTTCTAATGAGAGTGTTTGGCTTACCTTATTAACCGAAATAATAGGCAATCCCAAACACCCTTTTAGTGCGTGTGGTTAGAACGAGACTGGATTTTAGTATATAAATTGGTTTTGCAGCTCCCGTTTTATCGTTATATTCTGATAAACAACATATACTTGCTTATTTTGCGCTTGAAATCATCGGATAACATCAAAAACTAAGTAACCCAAATTCTGATTAATGCTTACCCCCGAGTGGAATGGTTGCAAAGAATGTCCGTGGCTTTGGGTATAATGTGTTACCCGCCAAGTCTCTAAATATAACTATTTTTTTTGTATTGCAAAATAGAAACATGCATCAGCTGCAACTACGGTAATACATTAGTCTAATAGATTTTTTGTGCTTTCTATGTAATTGCAAGAACGAGAAAAAGTCAAATAAAGGAAAAGTGAAATGTTTATGCTGTGTTTTTCGTCTGCGACGCTTTAGGATTTCATTGTTCATCAAACCGACAGCCTAGCCTCCTCTAGAGCCTAGTAAAGAGAACTAATTATGTACTCATCAGACTTTTAAAAGCCATCTCTTTTAGAGTAAATTCATGACATTCTTTAGAATCTATTTTTTATTAAAGTAATATGACTTTGATCTAAAACAAACGTAATAATAGCTATTTTCCTTACGTTCAGGTCAGACAAGGACATGAGTTTGGGTGGAAATCTTTTACAGTTAGTTATAATTCACAGGAGTTAGCTTACACCTTTCAAGACTACCAGTATAAAAAAAAAGGCAACCATTCCTATCGATGATTCATAATGTAATATATTTGTACCTTTGAGTGTGCTGTCTTTTGCCTTTACTAAAGCTATCATGTACAACTTTTGTCTCCAAACGATTATAAATAGGAAGATGGATAAAATAAAATGTGATGAGATGGAATTGGAATGTACATATTTGTTTTATAATGGTAAGAGAATGTTTGGTAGTGTAATAAAAATATATGATATATAAGAAATGGTTGGAGATCATTAATAAAATTGGGGACAACAAACTTCCACCTTGCACTCTTTAGCCAGACCAATATCTCAAAATCTATTTAAACAGACCCATACCCATCCAGTGCACCCACCAATATTTTGATACATTTAATGAACACACATCCCTTATCCCCAGAGTTCCTTCTTAATCCGCCATAATATGTACCCCACCAACTCTTAAATAACGCGGGTTCAAGTACACCCGATTCATTCAAATAAAAATTATTTATATATTTTTTAATATATGTTATTAAAATGATTTATTTAAAAAAGTAAAATACGCTATTTTATAGTACATTTTACTCATTTGAATTGAGTCCGCGAATTCATATATAACCGGCTTCGAAACGTGACCCGACTTTGACCCAACTTATAAACACCCTGGTTCGCACACACCCCAAGGACCCAACTTTCCCCAATCAACTTGCAACAAGCAACAAATCCCACAACACCAATACGACACCGTTTCGCAACTCCCCACCCCATTGGTCAATATCTAGGTTTAAAACATCACCACTATATAAAAACCCCTTCACCACTCAGTCACCTTCCTTCATTTCATTTCATCGAGATCCAGAGAGAGCAGAAATCGGAGATACTCCGAGTCAACTCATCTCCGATGGCAAGCTCTCGTCAATCACTAATCCCTAACTACCTCTACTCATCTTCATTTTCATCACCATCCAACAGCTTCTTAACAAACAATGAGAATAATAATAACAATAAGTCAATGATGACGTCAGCAGTGAAAAATGAAAATAAGTTTGTGATTCAGGCGCCGAGTGAGCCGTTAGGTAAGATTGAGATGTATTCGCCTCAGTTTTACGCAGCGTGTACTGCTGGAGGTATTTTGAGCTGTGGATTGACTCATATGACTGTTACTCCTCTTGATCTTGTTAAATGTAATATGCAGGTATATATACTCTTTCATCTTTTTTTAAGCTTATTTTGGTTTTATTTAAACCTAATTTTGTTACATTATTGTGACTGTTTTATGCTGTTAATTTAGTGGTAGATTATGTGGATCTGGTGAATTTAAAAGCTAATTTTGATAGTTTATTTATTTAAAGCTACTTTTGCTAGTTTATTGTTACTCTGTGATGTTATTATGTGTTTTGTGCGGTTAATTAGCTATATTATTGATAGTTTATGTGGATCTGGTGACTTTCGTCTTATTTGTTGTAATGATGTGTTTTTTGTGGTTAATTTGATAAGTTATTGATAGGTTAAGTCAATCTGGTTCATTTTAATAACTTTATGATGCTGTTATGATGTTTATGTATTGATTAGTTTAAGCTAATTTGTTGTTTATTATGATTCTGAGATGTTATGCGGTGTTTTGTGTGGTTAATCTAACAGGTTAGTGATAGTTTATTTGGATCTGGTGAATTTTATGTTATTTTGGCTAGTTTATTATGCTCGTGTGTTGTTGATGTTAATCGTGTGGTTAGTTTGATATGTTATTGTTAGACTAGGTGGATCCGGTGAAATTTGACTGTATTTGTTTGTTTATTGTGCTTGTCTGATGTTATAATGTATTTTTTACGGTTAATTTAGCAGGTTATTGTTAGTTTATATATTGCTCTTTTATTAAAGCCAGTTTTGTTAGTTTATTATTTTGTGTGTTGTTATGATGTTTTATTTTACGATTTACTGATTAATTATGTGGATCTGGTTCATTTCATGCTAGTTTGTGCTTATTTTCAGCTGATTTTTTGTTTGTTTTTTATGCTTATGTGTTATTATGATATGGTGAATATTTATGAAAATTTTAAGCTAGTTTTGTTTTGTTAAATTATGCTTTGTGATGGTATGATGTATTTTGTACGGTTAATTTAGCAAGTTTCTGATTGGTTTATGTGGATCTGTAATTGAGTTTTTGTTTGTTGATTATGCTTGTGTGTTGTTGATGTTTGATGTGTGGTTAGCGTTAACTCGTTATGGTTATGTTCAAGGGATTGGTGATTTGTAATCGTTGATGTTTTTTTAAGCTGATTTTGTCTGATTTATTTTGCTTATCGTGATGTTATGATGTGTCTTGTGTTGTGTGTTAGTTGGAGAAGTTGTTGATAGTTTATGTGGATCTGGTGAGTTATAGTCGGATTTGATTGATTAGGTTGTTTTGTTTGTGTCATTTGTGATGCTATTCTAGAGGCGATTGTGACTAGACTTGTGTTGTGTTAGCATGTTTGATCATTTTTCATTCGGTTGGATGCAAACTACGAAGAAAATGAAAATAGGATGATCATAAATGTGAATATCAAGTATCAGGTGACACTTCATTCATCCGAACATATAGGTCATAATTAGATGTTAACTATGCAAATAAATTTAAATAGGACCGATAAAAAGCTTACAATGGTGTGTTAAAATGCGAACGACTATTAGCTAAGAACCAGAACATCACCAAGCCGGATAAATCTATGTCATAGCGAATGGCGGATGCAGAGTATCCATTTAAATGATAAATAAGACATCCATGTCATACAAATCATGGTTGTAAGATGTTGATTCCATTATCTTTTACTTGCATTATTTGCGTTCGAATACGACATAGAAAGACTGGCTGGTAATACGTGTTAGGTTTTAGCTGATACTCATACTCGATGTCCTCCTTTTGTTTTACTACTTATGAAGTTAAGAGGTGTCAGTTTTGGTATCGAGTGTTGCTACTTAAGAAGTTAAGATGTTGATGTAGTTTACTACTTATGAAACAAAAGGATTAAGTAGCAACATCTTCTTGTTTATGCTTCTTGTTGAACGCCAGCATATGACATAGATTATTTTTTTCTATGTTTTCTGGCCTGGACCGAGTTAAGCGCACCCTAAATTATCATTTGCTTCAATTATTTTTTTCTATGTTTGTGGTTGCTTGATTCAAACACCAGAATCCTCCATCAAGCCTGGTTAAATGTTTAATTAAGTAGAGCTTATGTGACTTAGTTGAAAGTTTGATTTTTTTTAATAGCTTAAATATTCTAAATATTATGAATCTATAAAGGCGTGTTAGTTTACATTACATGTGATTTTTATATCCATATACAGTGTAATTTTAGCAGTAATCTGAGTTTGTGACTAGTTAACAAATTTGATCTGCAATCCTTTCTGAAATAGTTGATAAATATGCTCCTATGAGGTGAGATCATGAAAGAACAATATCATCTCAAAGAACAAAAGAACACATCCTAGCCATCCATTTTTCATCAAATAAAAAAAACAATTAAAAAACTCCACTTTCCACCTCTTTTTTAAAAATAAAATATCTTGCAAACGGTAAATCGCCAAACGACAAAAAATATACCATCGCGACGAGAATTAAATCATCTTTCTATAGAGGGGCACTTTTATATACTATCGACGAACTTCTTTTCGAATTTTATTTTTTCAGTCACGTCTGAAAAATGTGATTTGTAGCACATCACATGTGATTTCATAAAATCACATGTGATTTTTTCAGACGTAACTAAAAAAATTTTTTTCAGACGTAACTAAAAAAATCAATTTCATATACTTTTGACGACTTTTTGTGTTACAAAATATTTCGGCCAAAACAAATAATACACGTGATTATTGTAAAATCACATGAGATTTGGTTATTTTAAAATCACTTGAAAGCGCATGTGATTTAGCAAATTTCACTTATATTTTATAAAGTAATAAATCACGTGTGATTTCATAAATTCATAAAGCGCATGTGAATTTACAAATTTACGTGTGATTTTTAATGTAAGAAATCACATGTGATTTTTCGAATCACGTGTGATTTTTTCTGAGTGAAAATTTAAAAAAAAAGTTCGTCGAAAGTATATAAAAGTGTCCGTCTATAGAAATATAATTTAATTCTCTTCGTGATGGTATAATTAAATTTACGTCAAACGAAAAAGAATGCACCATCGCGACGAGTATTTTTTATCTTTCTTTAAGGGGCACTTCTATATACTTTCAACGAACTTTTTTTCTCCTGCAATTTTTTTTCATCACGTCTGAGAAAAAAAATTACATTTAATTTGTAATCCCAATCACATGTGATTTGTAAAATCACATTGTGATTTTTTCAGACGTTGGCTAACAAAATAATCGAAAAAAAAGTTTGTCGAAAGTATATATAAGTGCCCCTCTATAGAAAGATGATTTAATTCTCGTCGCGATGGTATATGTTTCGTTTTGCGTAACGATTAACGGTTTGTGAGATATTTAATTTAAAAAAATTAGGATGAAAGTGGGTTTTTTTAATTAAATTAAAATAGGAATTAATCTAAACCATTAGATGGAAATAAAATGGATGGTTGAGATGAAGTGGATTGTTCTTTAATTAGATAGTGTTCTACATAGAATTTTTCTCATGCTCCTATAACATATATATTGGGTACTTAATAATGAAAACTGTGCGGTTACAACCTCAAATTAGATATACACTTGTGCATGAAGTTGCTGTGCAAGTTTGCTTTATGGGATACATATTTGGTACTTCATGCTGAAAACTGTGCAATTATAACTTTGAGTTTATCTACAATTCTGCATGAAATAGTTGTGAGGGTGTGCTTTTTGGAGGAAAAAAACATATTGGTTACTTCATACTGAGATTTTATGGTTTATATCACTATATAGTGAAATTAGACAGGATGTAACATTTTGATAATCATTATTCAAATGTATATTCAATTAAAAAGTTTTGACACTATGGCGTTATGTGAACTTGAGACGAAGTGATGTGAACTACTCAACATGAGTATATACTACGCCCAGTCACCCATACATGGTTCTGATAAACATGGTTTATTGTGTATGGTAGTTGTGTGTTACTAGTGAATCCTGTAGCACCTAGTATGAAGAAATGTGGTCGCTTGATTGGGGATTTTTCTTTTACATGATGCTTCGAACAAGCATATGCCTATCCTGATTTTATTTAAGCAATTCTCAGTTTCATTCTTTCAGCTGATTACTTGCTCTCCTTCGCTAGTTTTTACTTGGATCCATACCCGTAACCCATGTTTTATTCCCTCATGTATTTTTTATGTGTTCGTAACATCACATCTTCTCAATTAGTTTAAGAACATGTTAATAAGCTCATGCCTTTGTTGATACGCAGATTGACCCTCTTAAATACAAGAGCATCTCGTCTGGATTTGGGGTATTGCTGAAGGAACAGGGTGTAAGGGGATTCTTTAAGGGATGGGCTCCAACCTTGATTGGTTACAGTGCTCAGGGTGCCTGCAAGTTTGGCTTCTATGAATTCTTTAAGAAATACTACTCTGACATTGCTGGCCCAGAGTATGCTGCCAAGTATAAGACTTTGATCTACCTTGCTGGTTCAGCATCTGCAGAGCTAATTGCTGATGTGGCTCTTTGTCCCATGGAGGCAGTGAAGGTCCGTGTCCAGACACAACCTGGTTTTGCCAGAGGTTTGGGTGATGGACTTCCAAAGTTTGTCAGATCTGAAGGCGCGCTTGGGTATGGTCAATATTTATTAGTTTTAATTACTGTGCAGTGACATCGGATGTATCTGGGAGTTTTCTCTTAAGTTTGCCATATTTGCAGGTTGTACAAGGGATTGGTACCACTTTGGGGACGCCAGATACCATGTAAGTTGAGGCATCTGAGATGCTAATGCTTATGTTCTGATATTTTATACCCTCTTTGTTACTCATAAAAAAGAAGCAAAAGAATCTAACTTTGAAAAGAATCATAAAAAATTAAGGAATGATTCTAAGCTTTTTGTGTTTACTTCAACAAATAAGAGGCTCATAATGTCTCAGATAGTGGTTGCACAGGCTTTGCGTTGGGTCAAACTATGGTTGCGATAATAGATTTAGTGTCACCAGGATCTGGTTTTGGATGTTTTGCAAGGCATAATAAAATAAATACAGCTAATTAATTGAAAGCTTCTCAATTTATTCTTGTTTATGAAGTCATGACAAGACTTTGGTGAGAACCAATTAGGAATGAGAGAGTGTGACTCCTCTTTATAAAACCCAAATGTTTTTGTATCTTCACAGGTCAAACTTTGGTTACATATATAAGTTTATCTTGATTGCTGATTGCTCTCTCTGTTTTATATCATACAGACACAATGATGAAGTTTGCTTCGTTTGAGGCTATTGTGGAGAATCTGTACAAGTATGCTATCCCCACACCTAAGAACGAATGCAGCAAATCCCTACAACTTGGAGTTAGTTTTGCTGGTGGATACGTTGCTGGTGTTCTCTGCGCTATTGTATCTCATCCTGCTGACAATCTTGTTTCCTTCCTTAACAATGCCAAGGGGGCTAGTGTTGGAGATGTAAGTGCTGCTAAATTCTAATATAACGTGACAGAGTTCTATTTTTATCATGCCATGACTGCTTTAGTCAATGTTCATCATATTGTTTTTTATTTAAATTCTCAGGCTGTGAAGAAGCTTGGACTTTGGGGTCTGTTCACCCGAGGGCTTCCCCTACGTATTGTCATGATTGGAACTCTTACTGGAGCTCAATGGGGAATCTATGATGCTTTTAAAGTGTTCGTTGGCCTGTAAGCATCCTTGCACCGTCATGTCTCTCACCCTTTCCCTTTGGTTTTGAAGCTAAACTTTTAATTTTTTTGATGAACAGACCAACAACAGGTGGTGCACCTCCTGCTGCTATTGAGGCTGCCAAGGATTAGGATCGACAATGATGACAAATGATGTTTGTTTTGATCGGGCATGGTGCCTGGGCTGTTTTCTTTTTTTGAAACGAGGCAATAAATATACGATTACATTCTGCTTCATGGCATGACATTAGTTTTGGAGAGTTTCAACTCTTTTTCTATCAGTACATTAGAAAGGTTGCAGTTTAACCTGTATTGTTTCAACACCTATGGCTGACTATTTTTTGGTATCGAAGAGGATTGTGTTATCATCCGCCTATTCAATTGAGAAGTTCTTTGTTACTTTGAAAGTCAGGATTATTTTCCCCTTGAAACATAATGGGGACAGATGATTAATTACTTGTGGACCTTTCCTTTGTGAATGCAGTATCTTTTGATTAATTACTTTCCATCTATTGTTTTATTGTAAGCAATGCATGAGATTGTTGTGTTTTATGAGTACATGGTGATTTTTGATTCATATTCAATTTGCTTCAAGTCGACATATAGTAATAACGTATGTTCATGATGAAGGGTCTTAGAACATGTGCGTGCTGGTGCTAATTTCGATTTGAACTTGAGGTTGTAGACAAGAGATTCTTACAGGACAGGTAGGCATATAATTCAGACGAATGTTGAGAACAATGTGACCCAGTATACACAAATAAATCGTTCATGAGGTAAGATGTTTGGCGCAAACAAACCAAAGTGGCCACACTTGGATGGTGGAATTAGATTCCGTGAATTAGTCGGACTAAACGTTGGAAAACCAAAGTGGCCACACTTGAGTGGTGGACTTAGATCCCGTGAATTAGTCGCACGAAATGTTGGAAACCAAAGGAAACGGTAAAAAAATATTGAAACAAAAAGGGCAACACTGTTCACTTAGTCTCTTGGGTTTGATGGTGCGGTGTAGGTGTGTAAAAGGCATGATGAACTTTGAGAAAAGGTAAAGCTTGTGACCTGTGGGTCACTGTGAGAAGGTTAACTAAGTATTGGTTGTTTTACACAATGACCAGAGGGGGATATTGGTAGTGAAGGTTGATGTTGACAGCTGAGACAAACATTCCAATTCTTGCTGCTAAAAGTAGTCGTCGCTTGTGGTGCTGATTGCCAAATCATTTTATCATCGAAGCTACGCTGAATGACTAATACGATGCTAGTTGCCTGCGTCATCATACTCGCAACACTTTGCTATAAAGGTTGCCTGGAAAATTACACAAAAACACCAGCGTATACATACAAACCAAAACCATTCAAAACATGTATAGAATGCACTACATCACTGACTCTGAGTACATGTATAAGCATTTAACCAAGAACATCCACATACAAGTATCTACAGCAACGTTTCTACAACCTCTTAGGAAATGCAACACAACATATGACAGTCTTAAGCCGTTTATTTTTGAATCTCCAGTTGCAGATTCTTAAGTATAGACAACACACAATGCCACAAGGTGAAATGCATCATAATCACACCTATACCTGCGAGAGATCCTCACTAGACAGATTACCGAAGGAAACACTTGGCTGAGTTGCTGGATGGCAATCGGTCATGAATTCATCCCACAAGCTGATTGAGTTCAGAACATCACCAAAGTAACTGTCATCATTCATAGATATCATAGCCAACGGATCCTCACTAGAAAAGTCGACAAAGTCTTCAGGGATATTAGGTGTCTCCAACTCGAGGCTACTAGGAACTGACCAGTTCTGACTCGTGAGATCAGCCTTGTTTTCATTAATAGCAGTCTCTTCCTTGTTTGCACATCCTTCAACTTCACAAGCTTTAACAGCTCGAATCATCTGATTATAAAGCAAGGTTAATGTTGTTATAACCCCTACACTTCCACGGTGGAAGTTCCACCTATTTGTCTGTTTAACCGCTAATTTTATTTTAAATTTTTTTGCAGATTTGTTCATTTACCCTTTTTTTTGTTAGATTAAGCAAATCACATAATTTTTTTTATTGATCAAGTCCCTTATATATTTTTTGTAGTGGCGTAACCCATAAACATTGTTTGGTACTCACAGACAAATTGCAAAATAATACTACCAAAAATATCAATGGTTAAACTGCAAAAACTTGAAATTGTAACGGTTTTAGGTTTTTACCATTATTAACCCTATAAAGTAAAACATGTCTTTGATTCAATTAGTTTGGTGAAAACATATGAAGATTAAAAAAAGTTTCAGCATAGTATACATACATAGTTTCCAGTCACCATATCCATGTACATCAGCATATAGTCACCTATTTCCAGTTTATGCTTCTTGGTGAACGCCCCTGTAAAAAGATCAATGCTTTACAGAAAATAAACATTTAATGACTGACCAAGCATCGGTGTAAGAATGACAAACCTGTGCCCTCAAAGACATACATGCGGCTCTGGTTATTTGCCCAGTACCTGTACAAAAAACGCATACTAAGAAGATGCCTATCAAAGTCTAGAACTAAAGCCAATATAGTTAACTATGTAACATGCCATTTTTGCATATTCTGTTTCTTGGTTTAAAAGATTTAGCATAGCTGAGTAACAGAGTAAGTTAGACGAACCTGAACTTTAATGACCATACATCCACACCGTCCATGTCAATCACAGGTAATAGCATACTTTCGTCATCTGAGAGCCTGGGTAGATGAGTCTCTGCTGGTTGCTGGAATGAATGCATATAAAAAAAATATTATAGATCTATACAACTTACTAATTACCAATTTAAGTATAACCAACCTTTGGCAATATAATTCTGCCGACATTGTTGACGTCACTTTTCTGCAGCTTCTTGGGGAACAGAAACACCATCCTCTCCTGATCAGTGACCTAATATTAAGAAAAGAAAGCTATATGTGGTTAGGTTGAATAAAGTAAGATCGTGACGTGGGATAAACAACCTTTATCGGTTCATGCCTTCATGGTAGGAACAAAGAGACCGAGTAACGACAAATTAATCATTAAGCTTCTACAAGTGTCAACTTATTTACTAATTTAAACGAGTGACGACATGTGACAGAACAAAACCGATTTGAGTCCTACCAATTCAGCCAATTAACGGTAACATACTTTTTTTTTTCCTTTTTGAGCAATTCACCAATTAACGGTAACTGCCATATTTATGCATGTAAAAACATAGATCATAACGCACGGATGTTGGAGGAAAAGGATGAATAAATAGTTAACTAACAAGAACAAGTTACAAGTTATGGGGGTGTTTGGATGTATGGTTTGAAAATGACTGTGATATTGAATAATCAAGATTTGATAACTGCAATAAAATGATGGTAAAAGATAATGTTTGGATGTGTTTGTGCACCATAATTCGAAGCAAAATCCGCTAAATCCAAACCCAAAAAACTAATCCAACTATCATTTTTAAAATAATCATTTCAAAACACAAATCCAAACATCCCCTTACATAAACATGTAACATGTCATGTGTATTGCATGGTAGACAAACTAATGATCCACACACAGACTCTCTATGCGCACATAAATCATGACCGTTAGCAAACAGTAAATCCGTTTATACACACACACACACACACACATCCGACACTATATTACGTAGCTTTAGTTATGTATATTAGAAACTATACAATAAAGATCTTGTCCCTTTTATGTGAACCTCAAATCTAAGCAAAAATCGTATTTCTAGCCGTAATAATACACTTAACCAACAAGATCAAGCCATCATGAGTCTCCTTTTTTCTGGTCAAATTAGTTAGTTATCACTTGTATCTGGCTATCTTATTGTTAATTTGTTACACAATTTTTATCCAAAACTGCTTATTCATGAGTAAAATAACCTGTTTTGAATAAACAACTTGTAGCGGATTATTCAAAACAGTCTATTTTACGAACAAACAAACATACAGTTTAATTAATCAACAAAGCGCGCGGTAAAACCAACATCATCCATGAACCACCTTTTTACATATATCACAAATAAGCCAAACATTATTATAAATAGCATCTAACACATGCAAATAAACCATTTATGAAATCAAAGTAGATGAGACAATTAAACCATGCATACATAAGGGGGCAAAGGAGGAGGAACAAAGCGAAAACCGCGATAAAACGTGGTTCGTCTCTTCCGCATTAACAACCCTTTATCTTTCTTGACCACCATTTTCCTCCTCCGCCTCGCCTCGGCCGCAGCATCAACTTTCGTCACCTGCATTTCGGTGGTTCGGTCCATTTCTCTATCTAATTTTTTTTTACAAATGCTATGTTAATGTATGAAAAAATGAATATACCATCAGCATTGTGAAAAATAATAAAAGGTTGTTGTTGTAGTATTAAATCTGGTATTACTATTTTTAGAAAGTGACTGGTGATCAAATGAAACGGTGAGGTTTGTACATGATGATGATGATGCTTGCATTGTTTTTGTTAATCAAGATTATGATGGTATTAAGGTAATGACGTAAGAAATAAGTGGTTGGCCGGAAAAGTAATGGGTGTTGACGGTGGTTTTGTGTTTGGTTTCGCGGTTTGGATGCGCGGCGTATGCCACCTAAGTTGTTGGGGCCCACTAAGAGAACTGGGAGTTGACACGTTGATAAGTTCTTTTGTTATATTACTTGGCACCGTTTAGTTTTTTTCAAATTTTTACTAAAGTCAAACTCTATTTTGGGATTGTTAGCGACTAGTGTGGTGTGAAAAATGTCAAGGGGTCATCTAAATTTAGTAATAACACAAATTTGCGTGATAAATACTTGCCTAAAATAATTTGTTATATTGGGGTGTTAAAAACCGGACTAAGCTTATTTGAGTCAGGTTATTTGGGTCAATGATCTTAATCGGGTTATTCGGGTCACGAGAGTCCGAATAAATACTAAACCGGGTTGGGTATCAAGTTGAAAATATTGGGTTAACTTGGGTTCGCGTTGATCAAAATAAAGTATTTTTATAACTTTTTAATATATCTTATTATGAATTATATGTGTATGTTTAAGTAGACAATTTTTTAAACATTTTACTTATATTCGGGCTATTCGAACTCAAATAGACCTGATAAGATAGGACTATACCCAGGGTTTTAAAAGGAGCGTCATGGCGGCGCCAAGGCGCGAGACGCGGCGTTTACGTTACGAAATAGATTAAGGCGTCAACTTTCGTCACCTGCATTTCGGTGCTTCAGTCCACTGAACGTTCAGCTTTCCACATTGAACTCAGCTACCAAGTTTTCTCAGTAGAGAGTTGGGTATCCTAGCATTCAACGACTTAGTTGGACTTTAATCTCATCCCTTCAACGGACTTTATAACCAACTTTCTAGCCAGTCCCTTTGTCAAGTGATCAACTAAGTTTTGTTAAGACCTCACAAACTCTATAGATACCACCCCATTCGTAATGAGTTCACGAATCATGCTACGCCTGACACCTAGGTGTCTAGACTTCCCATTGTACATCCTATAAGCCTTTTCCAATGTAGCAGCACTATCACAACGGATAAAAATAGGTGTTATAGGTTTGACCCATAATGGAATCTCAATGAGCAAGTATTTCAACCATTTAGCTTCCTTACCAGCAGCTGCTAAGGCTACAAATTCAGATTCCATTGTTGAACCAGTGATACAAGTTTATTTCTTGGTAGCCCAAGAAATTGCACCACCACCAGGCAGGAATACCCAACCACTTGTAGACGAATTGTCTTCAGTGTTGCTGATCCAGCTTGCATCAGTGTAACCTTCCAACACTTAAGGATAACCAGTATATGTCAATCTATAGTCTATTGTTTTCTTTAAGTACTTTAGTACCCTCTGAATTGCTTGCCAGTGCTAAGTACCAGGGTTACTAGTATACATGCTTAGTTTGCCCATATAAAATGCAATGTCAGGCCTTGTACAAGTCATGACATACATTAAGTAGCCAATCACCCTAGAATACTCAAGTTGAGATACAACCTAACCATTATTGGGCATCAGCTTCTCGCTTGTATCCATATGAGTACTAATTGGAGTGCATTCAGAGTAATTAAATTTCTTTAGTACCTTCTTAATATAATGAGACTGAGAAATTGCTATTTCATTACTTTTATGTTTAATCTTTATACCCAAGATAACATCTGCCTCCCCCATGTCCTTCATAGAGAACCTTGATGACAAAAATTCATTTGTCAGGTCAACCTGAACTTGGTCAGTGCCAAAGAATAGCATGTCATCAACATATAGGCAAATGATGACTCCTTTACCAGATTCATCAAATTTGCTATATACACATTTGTCAGCTTGGTTAAGTAAATAACCATTAGACAAAACCACTCCGTCAAACTTTTGATGCCATTGTTTAGGTGCCTGCTTAAGTCCATATAGAGACTTAATCAGTTTACACACCTTGTTTTCATTGCCAGGTATGATGAAGCCCTGAGGTTGGTTCATATAGACCTCCTCTTCTAGTTCCCCATTCAAGAATGATGTCTTCACATTCATCTAATGAATAATCAGATTGTGAATTAATGTCATAGCAATCAGCAGTCTTATGGTACTGATACGTGCCACTAGAGCATAAGTATCAAAGTAGTCTATCCCTGACTTTTGTTTAAAGCCTTGAATGACCAGCCTTGCCTTGAACTTTTTAATAGTTCCATCTACCTTTAGTTTTCTTCTGAAGATCCATTTGCAAAAAAGAGGTTTGCAACCTGGAGGTAGATCAGCCAACACCCAAGTGTTGTTACCCATGATGGAATCTATCTCATCATTAATTGCTTCTTTCCAGAAAGTAACATTCTGAGACTTCATTGCTTCATCAAATGTTTTGGGATCATCCTCAACATTAAAGCAATAGGAGTATTAGTCAGAGACCTCGTCCCTTGTTCTTTCAATTAAGTATAATTGAAATTCAGGTCCAAAGTTCTTTGGAGTCCTATTCCTTTTGCTTTTTCTAAGCTTAGGTTCAGGTTGTTAAACAACCTCTTCAGTGACCACTGAACCACCAATGTCTTCAGTTCCATTAGGAATCCTGAGACTTGGTCTAGGGACTGATGAGAATCTATTCTCATCAAAGATAGCATCTCTTGATTCAATTATGGAGTTAATTGAAACTGAGTCATTAGGTTCAATAACACAGAACCTAAAAGCCTTGGAATGCTCAGCATATCCAACAAAGATGCATTCAATGCCTCTTTTACTCAAAGTTTTCAGCTTTGGATCAGGGAGTCTTACAACTACCTTACAACCTAAAAACCCGAGGTAGTTCAGGTTTGGTTTCCTTTTAGTTCAGAGTTCATAAGGGGTAATCCTGTTCCTTTTATTGGGAACCCTATTTAATAAATAGTAAGATGTTAACATAGGTTCACCCTAGAACTCCTGACTGAGTCCTGAGTAGGACAACATGGAATTAACCATTTCTTTCAGTACTCTATTTTTCCTTTCAGATATACCATTTTGTTATGGAGTATAGGGGGCAGTCGTTTCATGAATAATACCAACAGACTAAAAATACAGAGTATCCATGTACTTACCTCCCCTATCAGTCCTGAATCTTTTGATTAGGGACCCTTGTTGTAATTCAACTTTAGTTTTGAATACTTTGAATTTATTTAATGCTTCATCCTTTGAATGTAATAAATAAACATAGCAAAACCTTGAAGCATCATCAATAAATTTCACAAAGTATTTCTTATTCCTTAAAGAGGGAGTAGCATGTAAATCATACAGATCACTGTGGATCAGCTCCAAAACTTCAGTTTCACGTTTTACATTTTGAAATGGTTTCTTAGTTATTTTGTTCAGCATGCAAGTCTTACACTTTCAATATCCATGTCAAAAGTTGGGATTAACCTATCCTTTGACATATCTTGCATCCTCTTAAAGTGGACATGGCCTAGTCTAACATGTCATAGGATTGAATCATTTAGTTTAGAGGTTGGCATGAATGCTGAACCAATATTATCAGCGACAATATTAAGCTTGAACATATGATTACTTAAGTAACCAAAACCAATAAACATACCATGTTTGGATAAAACAAATTTATTAGATTCAATCACTTGTTTATAACCATAATTATTTAAAACACTACTAGAAACCAAACTCTTCCTTATATTAGGAACATGCAAAACATTAAACAACGAAACAATATTTCCAAAACTAAACCTAAGATCTACACAACCATATCCATGCACCAGGGCTGTTGACTCATTTCCCATGTGAAGAATAGATCCATCTTTCAGCGACTCATAGGTCTTGAACCAACATCTATCTTTACACACATGAACAGTTGCTTCTTAGTCAACCCACCACGCAACATCATCATCCTGCACAAAGTAAGCCTCAGATACATATGTTACATAATAAACCTGGAGATATTTATTAAACATATTTTGACCTTTCAGTGAGTTGGATTAACCATCCACTGAACCCTTTGTGCCTGATCCATTGGCTTTGTTGCCAACATTAACACCTTTGCAATCCCTATTAACGTGACATGTTTTGCCACATTTCCAACAAGTAGGTTTAGCCTTCTTGTTAGGATCAGCCCTTGTGTTATCATGATGTTTATGTTTACCCTTGTTGTCATTGTACCTGATGGAGTTGTTATGCTCTACCATATTGACAACTAAAGGACCAACAACATTGTTGCTCTTTGGCTTGTCACTATCCTGCAACCTGAGGGATTCCTTAATGCGTAGATGATTGCCCAACTCAACAAAAGTTAACTCCTCTTTATTATGTTTCAAGGTGTGCTTAAAATCTTTCTAAGAAAGAGGGAGTTTATCAATGATACAAGAGACTTGAATAGCCTCGTCCATGTTCATTTTGTATTGTGTAAATCTTCCAAGCATACCAACAAGGAACTTCTTACTTGATGCATCCCTAGCCATATATTTGGCATCCAAGGAATCCCATAGTTCTTTGGAAGATTAAACATTCTGGTAAATATCAAATAAAGGATCAGATATACCATTGAGGATTAAACCTCTGCAGACATAATCATCATTATCCCACTTGGCCCTCTTCCTGACTTGTTCCACGGTTGGATTATCACCACCACCATCAGGCATGGGAGTAGTCAACACATACACCACACTCATGCTGGAGAGCAAGAAGTGCATCTTCTAAAGTCCACCCCTTAAAACTTGTTAAGCTTGGAAATGTTTGAAGCCATGTGTTTCATAGCAGCATCAACCATTGATTATTATACAATAATCTTCTTTGATTGTTAGTTGTTGTGTGTCCCAGATCAGGGTGAAGATAATCAATAACCTAGCTACGTACCAAAGATGGTTACAGAATATCACTTGAAATCGTGTGATCACTTTCCAAAGAAGATTATTCGACCCTATGCTTGGGTATCACGAATACCTCCTTGGGATAAGACCAAGTGTTGTTCTTGTTTTAGGCACAAATCAAGAACACTGCGTTTCTATGTGTTTAAGTTTTCCTATATGTGTCTCATGCAGTTTGCGATCTCCTATTTATAGGAGAATACTCAAAACCCTAGTCAAAGTAATTATGAGAGATTATATGAGATATAATGGCATCCATAATTAGCCTCCTTGATTTAAGGAATTAGTGGTTACATGACCATATTAATCGTGGTCATTAAGTGTGATTGTAACTTACCATTTAAATCGGTCAAAGTTGTTACAAGTTGTTGAATTCATTCCAGCGTGTTATTCATTCAGTGTCTTAAACCATCAGCTAGCCCGCTGAAGAGCATACCCGCTGAAGATTCAAACTGAAGTAACCCGCTAATGAGTTAACCCGTTGAGGATATTTTCTCTGATGGATTACTCCCTAATGGTATCCTTCAGCTTACTACTTAGAGAGTA
>BQNB010097126.1:0-25461 GCA_026074375.1 Tanacetum coccineum | reverse complement strand
TAAAAGGCGCGCGTTCGAGGAGTTTCCTAGTTGATATTTATCGATCCGTGTTTGTGCTTATTTCTCTTGATTGCACAAGGTGAGTTCATAGCCTCACATTTTCTCTTTCAATGGTTTTCATAAAATGTTTTTGGGGTGAGAATACATGCTCGTTTACTAAGCAAATTTATTGATTTATACTACTTAAGCGTTACATGACTAATTTTACTAAAGCTTGATTTTCTTACTACATAATTTGAGATCACTGAATTCTTATATATGAAATCTAAGAGTTTTGAACACATTACTTGTTTTACATTGAACACAAGTGTTTTTCAATTGTATGCTATTCCAGATCATATTATTGCCTAAGTACCCTTTGCCATTAAGTCCCTATTTCTTTCATGAACCGTTAGTTACTAGTGTAGTAAATGCGAGTGTTGTGGATAGATCTATCAGGATTGACAATCCCCGTCTGGACTGTGGTTTCTAAATAACCATTGATGCATTTAACATTTGAGGTAATTCGTATGATGTTTGGCAGCATCTGTATTGTATTTCTTTTGGGGCAGACTTGAGTATATTACGTGTTAAGGTTCGGTGTCATGAGCTTAGTGCAATAATAAATATTTTGGACTACTGAATTTGTTTCGTAGTCTTCTATTACCTAATTCTTGTAGTCCACTACTGAACATTTCTTGAGTTATTGAATCACTACTTGGATTTCGGAAACAATACTTTGAAATTGTTGTAACGCTACTTTTCTTACCGAAATATTACTTGATTTATTTCAATACTGCTTTTTACTTAAACCTATGAATTCACCAACATTATTGTTGATGTTTTTGCATGTATTTTCTCAGGTTATTATATTGCTAGCTGAGCATTGGGAGTATTCGAGTCGCGCGAATATATTTTTGAAGGCTTTATAAATTGAGTACCATTAGATAAACGTTTTGAAAATGTTTATAAAAATTATTGAATGGTTGACTTTTCAAAACGTCTCTCTTAGAGTCGTTTTCTGTAACTTGTACTTTATGCTATGAAGTAGCACCCGAAGTGGTATTCCATTGCGTTGTAATTTTTGGGGGTGTTACACAGTGGTATCAGAGCTCAAGTTATAGCGAACTAGGTCGTTTTCAAAACCTGGACTATAACTGTTTTTCGAAAATTTTTAAGAGTCTTTCACCGTTGTCCGATATCCGCGCGCGCATGCTCCTTGATCCCTTATAAGCTCTCTTCTGTATCTCTACTACTATTACATGGGTAATGAGTATTTAATACTTGGCTATGATTTCGCTCTCTTACGTCTATCTTATGACGTCTTACTATTTACCTTATACCGGTCCGTTATATAAATATTGATCACTTTGAATTTCTCGTACTTCCTGATTTCTCATTTACTCCCTTAAGCGTTGATACTGGTATTATATAAGGATACCTATACATATGGGCTATTTTCTTTTTGATCTCTTACGATTAACTTCAAACTTTTTCGTGACTTTAACTTGTCACCTCATATCGTGCCGTCTTTTGGCACTTACCTTTGGAACGCAATTGGCTAACGTCTCATTATTCTTCTCTATATTTCTTATGATTTTGAAGAATCATGCCGCCAAGGAGACTCCTTCTTCTCAACGTAACATTGTTTTGATCTCGTGTTTTGTTGTGACAATGCTTAAGTAGGCTAATTTATAATTATCTTATTGAAATGAATTGGGACGCCTTTGGATGTAAATAACGATTTGTAAATGAGTGGGCTTAAGTGTATGGCATTCGTACGAACAACTTTCTTTCGATTTGTAATCCGTTTGTACGAATAATTCATTTTCTTCGTTCATCTAATCATTATCGTTATTACCTTCATACGAATGAGTCTTTAGACTTCTTTCGGTTCGTAATTTGTTCATTCGATTATTTCCAAATGTGTATCTGACATGGCGTGCGTCTCTTTTAACAAGTAATTCGTCCGTACGAATCACTCATTGTCTTTTCCCTTTAAATCGCTATCATTGTTGCTTTTATACAAATGACTATTTGAACTTCTTTCGACTCGTGATTCATTATCGGGATTTTTCCGAATGTGTATCGACCGTCGCAAACCAACGGCATATAAGGCGAATTGAGCACCGGGACGGCGCTTCCTTAAGGTGAGAAGGCTGTAACATCTCGCATTTTACGATCAATATTAAATCTCGACTCCGTTTCTATTTTTGCTTTGAATAAAATTTGGTGTTTTACTTGTTAGCCGATTTGGTGAAAATCGTCATTTTTAGTTATTTGCGTGTCGTGCTTCGGATATTTATCCGTTAAGCGTTTTAAGAGATCAAAATTTCATATTTTCGCTCCCGAAGTCAATTTATTGTTATTTTAGTATTTTATGATTTTTCCCGCGTTTTGCCGAAACCGTGTCAAAAATAGTACTTTAACACTTTTTAATATTTTAACTTAGTGTTTTAAATCAAATATTGTAGTATAAATGTTTTAGAAAAATAAAACAATAAAAAAGATAAAATAAACATAACATATAAACCAAACACCATTTATTCAATTTGTGTGCTCCTACTAAACTAAAAACCAAACACCCCCTTATTTTTATAAAAAGGATGGGAAATTATGTAGACAATTAGGAAAGTCAACAAGACTATATAAAGAGTATTATTTACTTTCTAAAACTCATAGTTGCAATACAGGTTTATCAAACAAAAAAATCTCTGTCTCTCCTCTTGCTTCTGTGAACGTCGAACACCCATCACCACCACTAAACCACCATCAAAATATTCACCAATCAATCTTAAAAACCTTCTACATTAATAACTAGGGTGAGCAGAAACTGCACCGTAAACCGTAAAACCACAAAAACCACGCCAAACCGCACCGCAAAAACCGCACCACCGCAAAAACCATGGTTCGGTTTTAAGAAAAAATAAAAACCGCATTTTGCGGTGCAGTTGCGGTTTTACCCATAAAACCGCACCGCACCGCATATTTATTTTTTAAGGTCGAAAACGGCACATTGGTAGTTTAATGTGTGTTGTAAGGCTTGTAAAGCATATTATCATTAATATACTTATAAGTTATAAGTGATGTGTGTGTTTACATTAAATATATGCGATGTTATACCCGAAAAAACCAACATTGTAATATGTTATTAATGTATGAAAACGTTACTTAATTGTTTATTATTAGTTTTCAGGGACCAAGTGAGCATTTTAGCAAAAGACAAGGGATTTGGACATGGAATGCACTAAAGTGGAGAGTCCAAGGCAGTTTACGGCGTAACATCCCCGAAGGATTACGCCGTAACATACTCCAACGAAGAAATGAGTCATCACACCCTTTACGGCGTAAAGCCTCTCCTACTTTACGCCGCAACATTCAAATTTACAAGAGATGATTTATCTGAGTCAGCATTACGGCGTAACATAGGCGACAAGGTTACGCCGTAACATCATTTTATGCCTAGAAGATTGGAAGCTTACGTAGCAAGATTACGGCGTAACATCTCACAAGGGTTACGCCGTAAACATTTCGAAGCCTATAAATAGAGCCCTCCTCCGGCTCATTCAGCATCACTCACTTCCACCACTCTACACACAGTTCTAAGGGGTGAACCAAACCCCCAAGGTTCGAAGCATTTCATCAGAAGGTCCAAGGGAGAAGTCACTTTACACAATTATTGTATTTAATCGTTCATTTCATCCTCTGTAAGAATTATGATGATTCAATCCATGTTTTTATTCATTAATTCTTGCATTGCTGTTACCATGAGCGGCTAAGCACTCCTAGTGCTGGCCTAACCATGTATCTACTATTGTTATGATTATGATTTCCTGTTCAATTATGGTTCTGTTAGATATCCTTATAGCCTTTCATTGATCCTCATGTTTTGGTAGTATAGAGGGTGGCTTAGATCTTGTTAATCCTGATATTAGACTTACCATGTTGAACTTGGGATTAGTGGGGTACTAGGGTAGCTTGACATCTATCCCTAGTGTAGGAATTAACCAGATTACCGCCTTTGTCACATTAAATACTTAAAAAGTATGGGAACTCTTTCAGAGAGGGTTAATAATCGGTTTAGATTATAGATTGGTCTTAAGGGTAGTTGGAATTTAACCACTGCAAGCTTGGATGCCCTGCTCGTGTGATCGTAGGGGAATGTGGGATCGCAGAGTAAGTATAGGACAAACCTCAAATGAAAATTCGGGTTTGTCGACATTAGAACCACTAATAGAACTTATAATTGAACATTGCACAGGAAAATGTAATCGTATCATTGGTAGTGAAATGGTTAGGTTAGCACGCCTTTCTCCCTGAATTCTTCTATCTATTTACTTTATTGCATTTACTTTTCGTAGTTCTTAAAATCAAACCTAAAACCATTTTCAAATCGTGACAATAATCAAATTAAACTATTTAACCTTAGCTCTTGGGACGACCTCGGATTTACCAAACTACTGCACTACATACGACCGGGTTCTCTGCCCGTTAGTGCGTGTATCGGTAAACGAGTTTTATAAATTTAAAACTTGGTAAAATATTATTTAAAACAATTTACGCATCAAGTTTTTGGCGCCGCTGCCGGGGAGCTAAAATTAGTTTTAATTTGATTTCTTATTACTAAGCATTTCGATATTCATAATGGCTGAGGGGGAAATCGATAACCTCACTATGGAGCAATATCTAGCATTGACTCGAGGAAACCAGGCACCGGGCGTGGTTAAACCAGAAATAGGAGGCAATGTGAACTTTGAAATAAAAAGTCAATTCATGCGGGAATTAAGGGAGGACACCTTTTCCGAAAACAAGAACGACGACGCCCATGAGCATGTGGAGCGAGTTTTAGATATCGTCAGCTTATTCAACATTCCCGGAGTATCACATGATGTTGTCATGCTGCGCGTCTTTCCCATTACTCTAACTGGAGCCGCTAAGAGATGGGTGGACAGACTTCCTCTAGGAACCGTCGATTCCTGTGATCTCCTTAAGAAAGCCTTTATCCAAAGGTACTATCCACCATCAAAGACTGTCAAGCAGCTTGAAGAAATCCATAACTTCAAGCAAGAAGGAGAAAAAACATTATACCAAGCTTGGGAACGGTATAATGACCTTCTATATAAATGCCCTACCTATGACATCAATAACAATCAGAAGGTAAACATCTTCGATAACGGTCTTGGGGCCTTAAATCGCCAATTGCTTAACTCACAAGGGCCAATCTCTAGCATGACACCTGTTCAAGCATTAACGGCAATACAGACTATGGCTGACCACTCCCAAAAGTGGCATGATGGGTCATCCAGTAAAAATATAGAAAGTAGTAGTAATTCTGAAGGGATCGTTGCCATTGTGAACAAACTAGAAAACCTAGGTCGAGACATGAAGAAACTAAAAGAGAATTTTCACGCTATTTAAGTAGGATGCCAAAACTGCGGAGGAGCTCATCTTGACAAAGACTGCCCTCTCAAGGAGGAAGTAAAAAGCATCGATAAGGCTAAATATGGCGAGTTCGAACGACCTTCACCTTTCGGTAATGGAGCTAAGTATCGTGTAGGCCCACCTAGATACTACACACGCATGGAAAATCGCCCACCAGTTGGAGAAAAGAGGCCAAGCTTAGAGGAGCTTATGAATAAACACCTGGAGGAATCAATGCGAAGAAGGACCGAGATGGAAGAATGGGTAAAGAAACTCCAGGAGAATGCCAAAATTAATACTCGAAACCAAGCCGCTTCTCTTAAAAATTTGGAGACCCAAATCAAGCAGCTAACAAAAGAATTTCACACCAAGGCTGCCAATGAAATAAACAGTCCATCATTAGACCAATGTAAAGCAGTATACGCTGACAAAAAGACATCCCTCGATAATGGAAGGCATGAGATATCAATTGCTTTTAACATATGCACTCAAATTGTCCAAACAAACGATGTGTCTCCAAAAATTATGCCATGTCGATTACCACCAAAAGAGTTAAACCTTGGGAAATATACCCTTCCTTGCACTATTGGAAGTTTAAATTTTTATGCTATGACGGATTTAGGCGCCATCGTTAATTTCATACCCAAGTCCATTTTTGAACACCTAAAATTAGCTTGACTTAAGAAGACTGGCATGCTCGTTAAAATGGCAGATATGACAAAAAGATCTCCTATCGGAATAGTCGAGAACGTCCTTGTCAAGATCGATAAGTTTTTATTCCCATCAGATTTTGTAGTTACGAGTATGTTAAACACACGTAATGAAACCATGATTCTTGGGAGACCATTTCTAGCAACCATTCAAGCCAAAATAAATGTACTATAATAAATAAATATCCGTAGGAATTGGAGGTGACAGAGTTACCTTCAATATGGACAAAAAGATTCATAATCTCACAACCCTCATAGGGGAGATTTATATGATAAACGCAACCTCTAATACTCCCTCAGATGCATCATCTAGGGTTGAGGAAACCAACGACATGCATAATAAGAACATTTCTTGTAATCAAGAGCAAGGACGAAGTCGTAAGAAGCCAAGAAAACTTGAACTTGATATAAACCTCCCTAGCACGCACTTCAGTAAACCGGTTAAACAAATTTTGGAAGGCGAACTCAAATTTTGGCCGACATGTGACCCAAACATAAAAGAGTGTAATGGAGGCCATGAGATATATGAAATGAATAAAGAAGGAGATCTTAAAAAATGGTACTGTTACTATGATGATGATAGAAAGAGAATAAACGGGGCCGGTTTATCATTTCCTGAATTCCTGTTAGTCAAATACGGAGAAAACCAAGAGAAAGGATTGATTTGGGATGAGAGGTTTGAAGAATGGTGTATCAACAATCCAAACACTCCTACTTCAAGGTATACCAAGGACCAAGAGAATCTCAATCCTAGACCCAAGGACTACCCTTTCAAGGATTGGTTATTGACAAAGGTAGGACACACAAACGTAAGTGAACCAGTGAAAAAATCCCTACTCAAAATATGGCTAATCGATTGTTTTCAAGAAGATATAGTGAAAGACCCGCGAGAAAGGAGTTTTGACGACTATAAGTGGATGTTCGATCTAGAAATTGACCAGTTAGCAGACGAATATGAATTAGGAATAGGAAAGAAAGGACATATTGTTGGGATTTACATATTTGATGAGACAAAAGAAGAAAAGAATGAAACAAGAAGGACTAATTCAGCATTATGGGATTCTAGAAGACTTGAAGTCAAACAGTAGTTATCTTCTCATTTAATGCAGTCAAACAGCGATTAATGCTGATTGAAGATCTCATTCAATGTAGTCAAACAACGATTAATGTTGATTGAAGATTAATTATAACTTGAAGATTAATGTGATTTAGTTTCATAATTATTTAGTTCACCTATTAAATACATTGACTAGTATTTAAAATAACTGTTGATGAAATTATTTTTCTTTGTAAGTCTGATCTCTACTATTTAAAGAGATCAATAGACATAGGTTTAGGCATTCAGAAACTAGGGCTCTACCAATGAGTGTCTGTAAAACATGTGCGTGTGTGTAACACGGGAGTTAGTTAGTTAATAGTTATTTAGATAATAGTTAGTTTTTAGTTCAAATGTATAGATATGAGCAAGGTAAAAAATCGTATGATAATAAAAACTAGTTTTGATAATATACTGTTCTTATTATTCCGTTGTGCATATTTATATTATCTGTAAAACATATCCTAGATGGGCTTAAAAGATCTCCACAATTGGTATCAGAGCCTCGGGGCTCTTGATCTAGGATCACAAGGTTTGTTTATACTGCTCAGAAGCATTGTAGTAATTGGTAAGTGCTGCTACATGGGATGATCATACTATTAACGGAGGAACATTAGTGCTGCTTGTGTATTTGGTTAATGCTGCCAAAGTAAATTCATGGAATGTTTCTACTTACAACAGTACTAAGTGCTAAGGACGACACATGAGGATTTGTTGAACGAGCAAAGGTAAACTTAATACTGCTACATGCTTTTTAGTACTGCTAGCATTGGGCTTACAAGAAATTTACTACTGCTAGCTTTGTGATAATACTACTAGTAGTAATTCGAGATGTTAATGTTGCTCGTTGGTACTTTGTGTTGCCCAAAGATGATTTGTATTGTCAACTGATATTACTACTGCTCGGGCTTAACGAATTATTTATGTTGTTGGTTCGTGTTTAATGCTACTGCTTCGTGTATTAGTACTACTAGTATTAAATAAGTTTGTACTGCTAGCCTTATGCGATAACGGATAACACACAGCTTGGTTCTCAAAAGGGACAAAGATTCAATTAAATTGAAAAAGGTTGTTTTGGGATTTATTGAAGATGTGATTACGAAGACGATTGATTATCACTTATTTAATGTTGTAGTTGAGTTTCACAGGTGCGTGTTCTTATCATATCTTAAAGTGAGTGTTACACTTTAAAGATAACTTGTTCGTTTTATATGGTGTTGACGAAGACTTGAAGAATCTAGCAATGTTGTGGATTTTTCTTATGCATGCTCAATGCGAAAATTGGACTTTAACTTAAAGGGTTTCGTTGTAGTGTCAGTGTTCTCATATAGTTGACTATTCTTATCAAGAGGTTGCGGTATTACTTCTACTTCTGGTTCATATAAAGTTTAGATAGTCACGTAGATAAACAAGGACATTAAGAACAATTTGGTATATTCAACATGTTCATCAAATTCGTTATACTCAGTTTTCTTCATCAGTAATCACTACAAAAAGCCTACAGAATTGAAGATGTTCATGCACGGTTTCAGAGGAAGGTCATTACTACTGTTAGTCATTATTAATACTGTTAGTTTAAAATTTCTACTGCTTGAGTTCATTATTTGTGTTGAACTTCATGGGGGGTAATTTGAGTCAGTGGAAAGCTTGGATTAAAAGTTTTGATATATGATTTGAAGTTGTAAAGATCAAAGTTGCTTATATGTTCCCTATTGGATGAAGACAAAAAGGGGAAGATGATTATATGATTAGCAACTTATAGATCTTGTGGTGTGGGAATGGAATGGGATTGATACTTAAGGGGAAGATCTTTAAGTTAAAGGGAAAGCAGTATACAAAGGAAGATTGTTTTATTCAGGGAGATCCATGGATCTCACTTCAGGGGATACGTGCACGTGACAAAGAATTTGTTTGTTTTGACATAATCCAAATAGGGGAGATTGTGGGATTTACAGATTTGATGGAGACAAAAGAAGAAAAGAATGAAACAAGAACAGAACTAATTCGGCATTATGGTGATTCTAGAAGACTTGAATGTCAAACAGTAGTTATTTTCTTTTTATCTTTAATGGCCAGTCAAACAGCGATTTATTGCTGATTGTAAAGATCTCTTCAGCAGTCAAAACATCGATTAAGGTTGATTGGAAGATTAATTCAAATTGATGGATTAATGCTGATTTAGTTTCCTAATTATTTAGTCAACCATATTAAATACATTGACTAAGTATTTAATATAATTGTTGACTGGAATTAGTTTTCTTTGTAAGTCTTGATCTCTCCCTATATAAAGAGATCATAGACATAGGTTTAGTGCATCCAGAAACATAGAGCTCTCCCAATGAGAGTCTAGTAAACGTGTGAGTGTGTGTACACAGTAGTTAGTTAGTTAATAGTTATTTAGCTAATAGTTAGTTAGTAGTTCCAAAGTATAGATTTGGGTCAAGGTGAAAACGTATGATAATAAAACCTTGTTTGATAATATACTGTTCTTATTATTCTGCTGTGCATATTTATATTATCTGTAAAACATATCCTAGATGGGCTTAAAAGATATCCACACATATGCTGAAGGATATATGGGAAAATTGTAGGAAAGTACAAGGGGATAATACCTATTGGCGGCATGATCAAAAATCAGAAGAGGAGGAAAGACGAAAACTTGGAGACCTTCATTCAGAAATTACTGCACCAATTAAGCCAATCATCACACAAAACCGATAAGGCAAAAAGGGAAATGAAATCTCATCAGCAGTAGGGCTTTAATTTATCATTTTCCTACCCAGTAGTAGATTTACACCTTCATGGTATTCACTGCTACTCTCACTCGCACTTGATTTTAAGTGAGGGAAGGAATACCCTATTACTTGGAAAATAAATGTAGAGTCAAGCTAGAGACTCGAACAAAAACAAGTGCTTCATGGGAGGCACCCTATGCCTATCTTTTTATTCAGCATATTAGTTGGTTTTTTTTTTGTTTCTCACTTTATTTTGCAGGTTCTCTCAACAAAGAAATGGAATTCGAGGTCTCCTTGACTCGTGTTCGTGTGGTAGAAAGGTTCTGTATAGGCGTAACCACAAAGGTTACGCTATAACAGATATCATTACGATGTAAAATCCAGCATTAGTTACGCCGTAACCTTCTTGTTCAAAACTTCAAATTTTTAAAAACCACATGTTTACGCCGTAACCAAACCCATGGTTACGCCGTAAAACCCTTTCTGAAAAACTAAAATAAGTTTAAAACCTTTTCAAAAACAATGTACAAGTAAATGAACTTTGTTGGTATGTTACCTGAAAACCCTCACGAGACTTCACTCATCCACTTGGGGCACCAAGTGGTTTAAAAGGCTTGTTGCATATGCTAAATGCAATCGTGATTCCTACGAAAGTAAGTTAGATTGTAGTGTATATTTATCCATGAACGTTTAATGCTCTTTGATGTCTAGTGATTTCAGGGGATACGAGTTTGTTCTATAGACACTTTGCAAGAAGTCAACTATTGCAATTATCACTCGGAGGAGAAAGCAACACTCAGGGGAGTCTTTTGTTATAATTCAACTTTTTTTTCATTATTTTATTTCTTTAATTGTATAATAGGGACATTGTACAAACCAAGTGTGGGGATGGGAGTAGAATTACCACTTAACCTATATTTGCCTTCGATTTTTAATTTTTCTTTGAAAAATGGTGCCAATTTAAAAAAAATTTGACATGTTTTTCTTAATAAACTATAATAAATCTTTGCCGAGCACATTATTATCCTGTAATTAATTTGGTGAGATTAAGCCTAATATTTCGTTTTCATCTATTATACATAAAATTCACCAAATACATGAGAGTGCCGATAGTATTGTAGACTTTAGAACTTGGCATGTACATCTTGTTAAGACCTAATTGGTTAGTTGGAATAGACTGTTCAAAAAGGCAACATTTTAGGAAATCACCCAAAAAGGTTATATATGTGTGTGTGTTTTGGCTTGTCACACTGACTTGTCGACCTGCCCGTGTAAAACCCTAGTTGCGCTCACTACTAGTGCAAGATACCCCTAGATAACCTTGTCAAACCAATCCTATTTAAACCATATATGTTTTGTTACACCATTTTGCCTTAGCCTACCTTGTAGTCTTTATTTTCTTTGTGTTGAAATCACTGGCTATTTAAGTCCATGGTTTGGGGGAATAGGAACGAGAATTTTATGCATTCGTGGAAGACTAATCAGTTATGATCTATAAAGACCCCCCTGTATCTCCACTTTCAACGTTGTTCATATCAAGTGGGGGGTGTGCGTATAATATCGGATGTTGTAGGGGCAATAATTAAAGATATAAACTCTTGTAGCATTTGCATATTTATTAAGAAGAAAATAAAGAAAATAGGGTGCAACTAAAAAGCCACCCATGCGCTAAAAAATGAAAAGATGGTGCAAAATAAAAAATAAAAAATATATGGAGCTAGTAGCCCATTATTGCACCAAGCCATCTCAACATGTAAAAAAATAGAGCTAGTAGCCCATTATTGAAGATCATGTTTTCAAACTCAGACTTTTGGACCTTGGATGGACAGTAGCTAGTTATGACAACCTTATTTTACTTTAGACTATTTGTATTGTGTTTTTATCTTAACAACCATTAAAAGTGTATCCCATGTCTATCATTACCCTTTATATCACCCAATAAACCAAATGTCACCCATGTTGCCTTGGAGACTGTTTAGAACCTAATTCTAGTTGGTGGAGACTTGTGTACTTTCTAAGCTTATGATAGAATACATGAAACACAGTACTATGTCCATACAATGAGTGAATCACCCCAAAATTATGTCTATGTTTAGTATTGGAAAAAGTTAAGTGTTTTTTTTCCTCCTTTTGCGTGAGGTTGTTCAGCTATTATGTTTTCTCAGATATGTAAGTTTATTTATAAATTCATTTTACTTCAAATCAAATTGGGGGAAATTTTTTAATGAATTATTCTAATACGGTTTCTACTTGGGGCAGTAGAGTAAAGTTGCAGCTGGGGATATTTGATAACTTCAAAATAGTTTGATAATTTTTGGTTTGTTAGGATCACATAAATGGACCCGAACAAAGAAGCTTCGGTCACTCGAAGATACAAGTCAAAAGTCTAGCTCGTTTAAGCGTGTAATATTATGTATTCGGGCCAAGATGTAAAAAGCCCAAAAGAAAGCCCTCAAAGGCTAATCCTTTATTAGTATAAATACACCTAGTTTAGTCAAAATTAGGTTAGACAAGTTAGACAAAAAGCTACTCCATATATTATTTTTCTTCTTTTAGGGTTTGTAGCAACTCTTGTTTCTTTCAATCAAAAGTTCTTTAATGTTTAATCTTTTGTGCTATTGATCTTGTGATTAATCCATGGAATGATCTAGGGATCCTACAATTGGTATCAAGAGCCTACAAGATTGATGAATTGATTTGGTTTGTTATTTTTTTTCTTCTTTTCTTGAGTTCAAAAAATAAATAAAGAGAGGGTTTTGATTTCTTTGTTTTGATTATTTGTTTGTTTTTTGAGTCTTGATTAAAAGATGGTTTATGTTTAAACTAATATCAATCAAACCATCTTGTTAGCAATCAACGATCTCGTGATTTTTGTTCATTTTTTGGTTCGAAAAGAATAAACAAACACAAAAGGGGGTCTTGATTTTTTTTGGTTCGATTTAATTAAAAAAAAATGGGGAGTCGAGATTTTTTTTTCTTCTTGTTTAAGGTTCGTATATTAAAAAAGAGAGGGGATCTTGTTTTGACAATTTTTTTTCTTTTGGTTCGAAACCATAATCGAAAAAGAGAGAAAAAAAAACATTCTGATCGAATTCGTGCAAGAAAAAGGTCTTTGTATTCGTGTTTTTGTGTCCATCGAACGAGTGGAAAAGAAGTTGGAATCGAACGAGCGACACTCTTGTGTGGATCGAACGAGTGGAAAAGAAAGAGGATCGAACAAGCTCACACCGTTGAAGACCGAACGAGTTCAAGCACAGGCAACCGAACTAGCCATCATCTAGTGGGGATCGAACGAGTTCAAGTCTTCAAGCATCGAACGAGTTGGTTCTTAGACAATCGAACGAGAGGATCGATCAAGAGATCGAACGAGAGAATCGAACAAGAGATCGAACAAGGAGGATCGAACTAGGGAAAATCCTTTGAAGACCGAACTAGGAGGATCGAACAAGCTTCAAAGATCGAACGAGTTAAAGATTTAAGGATCGAACGAGCAAAGTTTTTTTTCCGATCAAGCTATCCCTCTTAAACCAAACACAATAATCAAACAACAACAAAAACATAAACACAAATCAAACAAAATTCTAACAATCATTCCGATCAGTTAATTAACAACAGACTTATTCAATGGCATCCAAATGAAGAAACATAATGATGCAGGTACGATAATCGTACCACTATGTTGTTTGAATTAAGTGACTACGATTCTTGGAAAATTCGTATACACCAGGTAAATTCGTGGGCAAACCCAATGGCAAGCAGATATGGAAATCTATCCAGAATGGCCCTACACCTCACCCTATGATCACTGATCCTCCACCTACTGATTCTGCTGCTGTGCCTGCACCAAGGAAGAAACTTGATTCTGAATTCAGTGAAGAGGAAAACAAACTTGAGATGGCTGATACTCAGGGGTGTGTGAAAATCATTCTTAGTCATGGTCTTCCCGAACATCTTCAACAACCTCTTCAAAACAAGCACTGCTAAGCGAGCATTTGGGATAATGTGGAGATGCTCATGCAAGGATCAGGTAGGACTATTCAACAAAGGAAGGAAGATTTGTTTGATGAGTATGAACGCTTTCGTGCTATTGGAAACGAATCAATTCATGACTACTTTGTGCGTTTTCCACAAGCTTGTGAATGATATGAAGATTACTCAGGCTCAAACATTCCAATCTCATCAGATGAAACACCAAGTTTGTCAACAACCTTCCGGCTTATTTTGGGGAAAGTATGTGACTAATGTCAAACAGAACATGGATATCTCAACCACACCTTATGTTCAGATCTATACTCATCTCAAAGCCTATGGCCTATGCCAAATAGACTATCAAGAAACAGGAGCAGTCTTCAAGTATTGATTGATCCCCAATGGCCTAGTTGCTCAACCAACTATGCACCTGCTCTTTTCATACACCCTCAATCATAGTCCTCAAACTACTGCTCAGGTCTCCTGAATGACGCTTTGATGGCCACTATGGACTCAGATTGATATATCTTTAGTGGTTTCCAAAAGCAGTTTCCACCACACAAAAACCAGTTCCGGACTTCCCAATCAAGGACTCATGCTACGGTGCATGATGGTTGCATTGGTTACTGAACCAGTTCAGAGGAAGGCTCTGGTAATAATGGTAATACACGGTGCTCGACGCAAGAAGGTGATATGTTAAACTGCAGAGTGATAAGGCATGTTGTAGGCAGTGTAAAGAACCAAGAGAAAGAATGGACTCTCAGTACTTCAAAAGATAAAGCTTTTCTGATGGAAGCTAAAGAGAAAAGGAGATGTTGTTAGATGTTGAAGCTGAAGCATTCCTCGCTCGATGTAGATGCACCGGCACCCTTATGATCATCCTCAGGCCACATGACTACAACAAACATGTTTCAAGCCAATCACGAGGTTGCTCTGACCCAGACGTGGATGAAGGCCCCATATGCTGACTGTCCGCTTTCATGGCCAATTGTCATCCACTAGTGAAAACCACAATCCAGTCAATGAGGTACACTCCAATGACAATCAAATCTTTGTAATGTGGGATTTATTCAATTGTGTCAGGAGATGCACCAGGAAGTACATTTTAGACTCCGATGCTAAGACTGTGATTGATGACTATACGATTCCGTTCAGCAGTATATTCTTGACACGAAGCCCCCAAAAATGTTCTCAACTGAGGTATCTGCTGAAACATCATGATAAGGTATCTTTGATTGCCTTCTTTAATGACTTGAAACCAAACTAGTACGGAAATGACTAAGGTTAAACAAGAAAAATGTTTGGAAATTGAGACCTTAAAAAATGAGCTTCTGCATGCAAGCAGAAATATGTCGTCTATGATACCCACAGTTCTAATTGATCTTGAAAACAAGTTAGACAGGGAAACAAGCCCTGGGTGATTCAGCGTAATAAGCGTAACGCTGAACTTGTGCAAGAAAACGATTTGCTTAAAGTCACTCTTTCAGGAAAAGAAAAATCAATTGCTTTTTTACAATCTGAGAAAGAAAAGATTTTATCTGAGAAAAAGGATCTAGCAGATAGTTATCTAGATGAAATAGTTTGTTTAAAAAACAGCTAAACAAAGTTGCAAGAGATATGTTGCAAAGATTTAACATGCCAACACAAACTATTCCCATGCTTTCAAAGAAACCTAACAAGGCAACCAAAGACTTGCACAAGGACATCCTAGGCACCCGTAACCCAGGTCTAGGTTATATGGCCAAGCGTGCTCAACCTGTTTTGTATGATGCTGACACTCTTTTGCATCCCAATCACCACCCCGTTAGTATATGGGATAGTGAAGAGGTCTTAGTTCACCAAGTTGTTAGCATGAAAAAGATGAACGAAAAACCAGGGCATGTTCGACCCAAGAATGGCTTCTATGAGAAGTTAAATGCCCTTATGTTCGTTCCTCAGAAGGACCTATCTGGAGATCAGGCGTATTGGCTTTCTGCCAACGAAATTGCTAGTCAAGCTAGTAAATCAGCCACGCCTGCTACTCCTTTTGTTCGTAAAAGTCGACCTCCAAGTCAAGTTCTGACCAGTCTTCGAAACGTTAATGCTGTTTTTCCTCAATTTGAAGGTATCATAAAAGAAAGAAAACACAAAGGACCAGACTATGTTTCTGAATGCCTGTTTTGATTATGCAAAAACAGTTTGATTGAACAAACATCTTGGTACCATTTTACGACCATTTCAAAAAACATATCCAAACTGCTAATGATACATTTTTAAAGTGATAAAAAGAATTTGAACAGATTTTTGATGAACGGAGGCGGAATAGGACAATGTGTTCTTGTAACAAGACCTGCCCAATAGAGAAAAAAATCTTTTAATCATAAATGAATGCTTAATTGCTTGAGTGTTTAGAATAAGATATCTGCCCCCCCCCCCCCTCCATTGTGCTTACTTCCGTTATTATTGTGACCACATAGTTCGAACTGCCTTTGTGAAAATCTTAGATCTGCATGCGATAGGGTAACACACTATAGTTCTTGAACTGGTAGTGAGATTTCAAAAGAAAAAATAGCAAATTCTGAATCTGAGAAACGTTCTTGCATTTCTCACGAACAGAATTTATGTTAGTTTACAACTTAATTCAGAACTATCAAAACCTGTGCATAGACACTTCTGTGCCTCTAATGCAATTTTTGAAATTAACAAAGTTAAGACTACAGCTTAGGGAATGTGACTCTGTTCAGGATTTAGATGCTCAGATCAACATCATGAAGGTGTTGAATGTAGGTTTCCACTGAGGTAGTTGTGACCAACAGGCATTAGAAAATGACAGGAATTCAGTTGAAGATACGTTTACTCACTTTGGATTCAGTAGATGGCCTTAAGGTAGAAAAAGTGAGTCTGAAAGACGCTATGTTGAACTGTAAAGGCGAATACTCACTACGTACTGCTCACTGAAATGCTTAGTGCCTCACTGTTGAGAATACAAGCTGAATGCCCAAGTGATATGGTACAACAAGTAGTGGACTTCAACCTATGAGACACTAAAAGTGCATTGTCTCCTGGAATGTACAACCTTAGGTTCTAAGTATATTCCACCACCCCAAAGTGATAACTGGGTCAAACAAACCCCGGTACCTAAGAAGAAGCAGTTATCTTTCACGTGATCCCACCACGACTTCACTCAAACCACTCAAATACCTGTAGTGCAAACCTAATAAGCAACTAACGTGTGTGTGCCTATGTCCTATAGGTGTAAACCCACTCTGGAGCCAGCAAAAACTGTGCTAAAAGAGCCCTCGGAATCATAGTTCTTTTGCCGGTTTAAGAGTGCGAATGAAGGAAAAGTAGAAGCCCACAATAGGACCTTGAATAAAAAGATTCGTGTTGATTCTAATTTGTTTGTTAAACATTCTGTTTTGTTTTCAAAGATGTTCAATGTTTGTTTTTTTTTGCTTTTTTGAGTGCATGTAAACAAAAAAAAACCTTTTTTGGTTTTTGCTAATCATTCTGATGGTTTGGTTATGTTGATGGTTCTGTGAATGTTAAACCCCACAAGGGACTAACGGTTTTTAAACGCACCAGGAAAGAAATGGTAACCAGTTATGAGATCTGGAAACCGTTTAGCAAAAACTGTTGCTAATAGCAAGCCTCAGTGGCGCCCACTGGACAGGCATTTCTCATTATTTGAGATGTATCCTTTAACTAGGTTCATGGATATACTGATATGCCATTAGAACTACCACGAGTGCTAGTTCTAGCCCTTAAAATAAATATGGTCTCCTAGGGTATACTGTTCATTTACTTAGTAATCGACAGGCAGGTTCCAAAGGATATAGCTGGTTTTTTAATGTTAACTAACCGGTAACCTTACATGGGCATCCTATCACCGTAATTGTTTGTGTTACCGAGGTAGTTCAAGATTGTTCTATGGTATCTGGATTATGGCATATCAAGACATATGACCGGTGATCGGGCACGTCTTATCAAACTTTGTCGAAAAGTTCATTGGTAAGTGGATTGCTACGATGAATATGCTGCTTTCATTGGCTATGGTGATTATAAACTGGGTGACACTATCATCTCGCGAGTCTATTAGGTTGAAGAGACTCAAGCACTATACCTATTATCGTAGGACAGGTTTTGTGATGGAGGTTTAGAGTTGTTTCGACAGCATTTTCATGTCAACTCCGCAACTACGATTATGGTAGCATCTTCTCAAAGGTTCACCGGGTCAACCAATCTGTATTCCATCTCACTTGAAATGAATTGATGTCAGCTTCACCAGTGTGCTTGCGGGGGTGTGGTTACAAATGCCTCTTTCAACGCAGTCATGGTTACTGGATCGTCGGTTGGGATTCATCTGAATTTCGGGACTATGAACGGAATTGGCTCGAAATAATCTAGTCAGAGGTTTACCCATGCTGAAATATGACAAAGACCATTTGTGTCCATCTTGTCAGCTAGGTAAAAGCAAGAAAGCATCCACATCACTAAAGACGGCAAAACCAATACTAAAGTTCTCCTTACACTTCATATGGACCTATGCGGACACAATGGTACAGAAAAGTATCAACGGATAGAAGTTTTTTTGGTGATAGTGGATGTTTTACACCAGATTCTGGATGGTCAAAGATTTCTTCGAACAAAGGGATGAAACTCCTCAAGTGATTGAGAAGTTTATTGTGAAGATCAACGAGCCCTTAATGCTACTGTTCGCTCATCTGAACAGATAATGGAAACGGAGTTTGTGAATAAGACCACTCGAAGATGTTTTGAGAGTGTTGGTATTTCTCATGAAACCAAGGTACCTCGGTCCTCCAAAAGAACAGCATTGTAGAAAGACGAAACCGAATCTTTTGGAAGCTGCTCGTACTATGCTCAATCTTTGCGTAGCTTCCATGTTCCTATGGGCTGAAGCTGTGCCCTGCATGTTATACTCTTAATGTTCTCTGGTAACACACGCTTCATGGAAAAACTATTATGAACTGCTAAAGGGAATGAAAACCTAATCTACATACTTCCGAGTGTTTGGATCTATGTGCTCTCTACCAATGGACTACGTTGATGTTGGTAAAAATCAGGCGAAATGCAGATTTAGTTATGTTTGTTGCTATGCACCTACCAAGGAGGGTTAACGAATCTACAACAAAAGAAAGGGGCACGCAGATTCAGGACAACGTTCCATGTTGCCTTCTATGATTCTTACCGAAGGATTGACGTTGTTCAAAAACACAGTTCAGGCTCGACCTCAACAAATGACTTCTGTGCCACCAGTACAGAACTCGAAATTACGCTTTACAGTCAGGGACGCAGCCGTTCTGCACTAGAAAAGACCAGAACCACCTTGTGTCCTTCCCTACACAGAAACAGGTAGACGGATTTGTTTCCAATGGATTTGTTGATGATGAGGTTATTCCGATACCTCCGGTTGTTCCGATAACTCCGGTTAATGTTCCTACTACCCCGGCACCCGAGATTGCCACAGGTTCACCTTCCACAATAGTTATCTCAGAAGGCGCTCCTGCAGTTACTGAAAGCCTCTTGCCTCATCAAATACCTCTACCAGACACTAGTGATTCTGATGTTGAAACACTGTTCGATCATGTTGACAGTAATGTGTTTGACACCTATAATGCTCCTGAAACCGGTTCAGAAGCATCTTCATCCAACTCTGTCAATATCGATGTTACTCCCAACAACCAATTACCTCACATGCAAAAGTGGACTCAAGCACATCCACTTGAAAACATTATTGGGGATAAAGATCGACCTGTCTCTACCAGGAAACAGCTAGAAACCGATGCGATGTGGTGTTTCTTCAATGAATTCCTAACTCATGTTGAACCAAAGACTTACAAGCAAGCCTTAGAGCACTCGTGCTGGATTGAGGCTATGCAGGAAGAATTTCATGAGTTTGAGCGTCTAGATGTATGGATACTTGTACCGGTCACACGATAAGTATTCTTAGCATCCCGCTTCAAATGGATTTTCAAAATTAAGTTGGATGAATATGGAGACGTCTTGAAGAACAAAGCTCGGTTAGTGGCGAAAGGTTATCGTCAAGAAGCTGGTATTGATTTTGAGGAATCATTTGCTCCGGTTGCTAGATTAGAAGTGATCAGACTCTTCATTGCTCACGCAGATGTATGAAATGGTAATCTTCCAGAGGGATGTGAAATAACCGCCTTCCTCAACGGCGAAAACTGAAATGAAGTTAATTCTAATCGGTTTAGTCAACCCGAAGGTATTTGTAGAATACAGAGGCAGCCATGCATGTGTCCCGACTCAAGAAATGCTTCTTAGGACTCAAACAAGCTCAACGTGCATGGTATGACAAGCTATCAGCGTTTCTATCAAGTCACGGATTTTCAAAAGCGTGGTCGATCCTCCCCACTCTTTCACGAGAAAACAGGCAAAAACCTATCTACTGGTTCAATTATATGTAGATGATATTATCTTTGCCTCTACCAACCCCAAAGCCTGCAAATCTATTTGCATTTGAAATGAAACTCAACTTAAATGTATGTAGATGATGCGGACAAATGTCATTCTTTTTAGGATTTACAAGTTTCTAAAAACCCAGAGGCATCTTTATCAACCAATCCAAATATGCTCAGGAAACTTGAAACGTTTGGTTTTGACTCATGCACACCCATAGACACTCCACATGCGGTGCGTTCCAACCTCTTGATGAAGATAAGGGAGGAATGCTAAGTGATCTACACGATTCTCGTGTATGGTTGCTTCCTTATGTATCTTAGTGCATCTAGATCCTGACATAGTATTTGCTGTGGGTTTGTGTGCACGATACCAGGCTAAGCCACTGATAATGCACACTTATGCTATAAAGCGGATCTTGCGATTACCTAAAAGGAACCATTCACATGGGTCTGTGGTATCGAAGGACTTCGGCTTTGAACTAAAAGCTTTGCAGATTGCTGACTATGCTGGATGTCATGACACACAGAGAAGTTAACTTCTGGTTCAGCTCCAGATTTCTTGGACATCGGCTTGTTAGCTAGTCATCAAAAAGCAGAAAAGTACTGCCATCTCCACTACGGAAGCTGAATACATCGCCCTATCAGGATGCTGTGCTCAAATCCTCTGGATGCGTTCTCAACTCCGAGACTATGGATTTGCGTTCAACAAAATTCCGATGTATTGTGACAATCAAAGTGCTATTGCTCTATGCTTGTATAGTGTTCAACACTGCGCTCCAAGACATTGTATCCCGTACCATTCATCAAGAGCAGGTTGAAAGGAAAGTTGTTGAGTTATATTTCGTGGAGACAAAATACCAACTGGCTGACATTTTTACGAAAGCATTACCGAGAGAGCGCTTTGCCACACTACTCCCATTGCTTGGAGTTAAACAAATGTCGCCAGAGACTCTGAAGGAACTACATGATGAGTCTGTCTCCGAGTGACCAAGTGTTTCACATTGTATAATTGTGTATATTTTATTATAACAAAAAAAAAAATTCTTAGTGTAGTATGGCTTGCAGTTACTTCAGACTGTAACCCCACAGTCTCACGCAACGTCTAGAGGAAAGATACGCTAGCTGCTGATACGTGAACTGCCTCAGCTGCAATCGTTGAGCCTTGCTGTCTCAGAAAGATATGCTATTTAGATATAAGATACGTGAGTGTGTATGCTACACGAAACCCCACACCACACGATATAATACTATTCGTACTCCTTCCTCAGATATATAACTCCTCACAATTCGCGCGTTCCTTTCTATCTACCACCTCTCGTTCCGGGCCACCCATGCACCCACATTCATCGACTGTGAAGATAGTCTTTAGATAAGAACCGGGTCATAGTTTGAGGGGGAGAAATCAGTTACTACTAACAGTTTTTGCAGGTCAATAAAGGCACCAAATTCTGATTCTTTGCTGAAAGATTGATCAACGACAAGTTTACAAGTTTCAAGGAACAGTTTGCAGCTCTCATTCCTGTATGGGTATTTCAAAGGTCTTTGTTTCAATTACTCATGTATTTTGTGCTATTTCACTCACCTCATAAGTTGAGGGGGAGATTGAAACAGTTTAAGTCCATTCTAGTTCAATAACTTTTCACAAGGTTTCATACTTTTGATTTTTGGGGGTGAGAGAATGTGACTTAAACATGTTAAAAGGATATTAAAGATGGCGATTGATTCTAAATGCTAAGTCCTTATCCATGCATGTGCTATACATCTTTCGATTATCGACGCACATGTGTTAGGGTGATATAAGTGTTAATATGGCAAAATATGTCAAGGTACCAAATGTTTGGTATATACACACGTATCTTGATAACTGACAAAGAATCTTTTGTTTCATGTTCGTGAAAGTGATCTTATGGAATGCTGAGGAAAGAGATGTTGTACCACCAGGGTATTCGTATGAATGCTCATGCCTGGTCTTCGGACTGCGCCCACTAGTGAAGTGGATTTCCTTACAAGTACTCGTACAAGTTTGGATTTCCCAAGGCACTTCATATCTTTCGGGATATATTTCAAAACATCTAGAGCATTCTGATTTAAACTCTTTCGTTTGTGCCCCAAACAAATTTTATAAGCACATCGAATGTTTTTCAAATCATTTTTGCCACAGGCCTTCTACGATACTTAATTGTATTAAGAAGTAAAACGCTGAAAAAGGAATTATACGGTATAGTCAGCAGATAGTAACTGTACTGACTCACTCTTTACCATTCTATTAGTAGAAATACTATTAGTGTGTTAGTCTTCTTTGTCATGTCGACTCGCTCGTTGAACGTATCTGCATCAGTGGTCCCCATGATATGAGATTAGAAGGTAACCAGCAAAAAATAGGCTAATAAAGCTGACTTCCTTGTAACACTAATGATAAATTTCACCCAAAAAGAAAAATTGGAAAATACCCGCTAAAAGGTATAATTATTCATGACCATTGGGCCGTTTTCGAGTGACCATGCGAATTTTAGCCCAATCCGCCACAGAAATTTGTTACCGTAAAATAATCTGTTGCCATAAAATAAGCGTCGAGCGTATTTGTCATGTCGACTCGCTCGTTGACCGTATCTGGAACAAAGGTCCCCATGATATGAGATTAGAAGGTAACCTGCAAAAAATAGGTTAATAAACTTGACTTCCTTGTAACACTAATGATAAATTTCACCCGAAAAGAAGAATTGGAAAATACCCGCTAAAAGGTATAATTATTCATGACCGTTGGGCCGTTTTCGAGTGACCATGCGAATTTCAGCCCAATCCGCCACAGAAATTTGTTACCGTAAAATAATCTGTTGCCATAAAATAAGCGTCGAGCGTATTTGTCATGTCGACTCGCTCGTTGACCGTATCTGCATCAGAGGACCCCATGATATGAGATTAGAAGGTAACCTGCAATAAATAGGCTAATACACTTGACTTCCTTGTAACACTAATGATAAATTTCACCCGAAAAGAAAAATTAGAAAATACCCGCTAAAAGGTATAATTATTCATGAACAAATATTTTTTGGTGAAATATTAAACCTTTTAGCGGGTATTTTCAATGTTTTTTGTTAAATGCGAATTTATTAATAAAATAAGAGAAAAAAGGCAATGTAAAAGAGAACAATTTTTAGGACACCTTCTTCAATACTTTTACTTTGGCACAAATAAAAAATGGGACTAGAAAAATTCAAGCTCGGTACAAAAACCATACGTTGAATTCCAATTCCATATAGAAGTGTTCATGTCCTTCATGGAAACACTAATCGTGGAACCAAGAGTTTCCCATAGTTGACAATCATCTAAAGGAGGATAAGTTCTAAATAAAAAGGAAACAAAATCACAAACAAAACATAATTGATTCTGCCCAAAATAAAGCTTAAAAATAGAAAAATGCCCTTTTGAGGGCCTAAACGACCCCTAAAGGCCTAACACTGACAGGGCTCTTGGTAAAACCATGAGTCTTGACCGTTGGTTCGTTTTCGAGTTACCATACGAATTTCAGCCCAATCCGCCACAGAAATTTGTTACCGTAAAATAATCTATTGCCATAAAATAAGCGTCGAGCGTATTTGTCATGTCGACTCGCTCGTTGACCGTATCTGCATCAGAGGTCCCCATGATATGAGATTAGAAGGTAACCTGCAAAAAATAGGCTAATAAACTTGACTTCCTTGTAACACTAATGATAAATTTCACCCGAAAAGAAGAATTGGAAAATACCCGCTAAAAGGTATAATTATTCATGAACAAATATTTTTTGGTGAAATATTAAACCTTTTAGCGGGTATTTTCAATGTTTTTTGTTAAATGCGAATTTATTAATAAAATAAGCCAAAAAAGGCAATGTAAAAGAGAAAACAATTTTTAGGACACCTTCTTAAATACTTTTACTTTGGCACAAATAAAAAATGGGACTAGAAAAATTCAAGCTCGGTACAAAAACCATACGTTGAATTCCAATTCCATATAGAAGTGTTCATGTCCTTCATGGAAACACTAATCGTGGAACCAAGAGTTTCCCATAGTTGACAATCATCTAAAGGAGGATAAGTTCTAAATAAAAAGGAAACAAAATCACAAACAAAACATAATTGATTCTGCCCAAAATAAAGCTTAAAAATAGAAAAATGCCCTTTTGAGGGCCTAAACGACCCCTAAAGGCCTAAGACTGACAGGGCTCATGGTATAACCATGAGTCTTGACCGTTGGGCCGTTTTCGAGTGACCATGCGAATTTCAGCCCAATCCGCCACAGAAATTTGTTACCGTAAAATAATCTGTTGCCATAAAATAAGCGTCGAGCGTATTTGTCATGTCGACTCGCTCGTTGACCGTATCTGCATCAGAGGTCCCCATGATATGAGATTAGAAGGTAACCTGCAAAAAATAGGCTAATAAACTTGACTTCCTTGTAACACTAATGATAAATTTCACCCGAAAAGAAAAATTGGAAAATACCCGCTAAAAGGTATAATTATTCATGAACAAATATTTTTTGGTGAAATATTAAACCTTTTAGCGGGTATTTTCAACGTTTTTTGTTAAATGCGAATTTATTAATAAAATAAGCCAAAAAAGGCAATGTAAAAGAGAAAACAATTTTTAGGACACCTTCTTAAATACTTTTACTTTGGCACAAATAAAAAATGGGACTAGAAAAATTCAAGCTCGGTACAAAAACCATACGTTGAATTCCAATTCCATATAGAAGTGTTCATGTCCTTCATGGAAACACTAATCGTGGAACCAAGAGTTTCCCATAGTTGACAATCATCTAAAGGAGGATAAGTTCTAAATAAAAAGGAAACAAAATCACAAACAAAACATAATTGATTCTGCCCAAAATAAAGCTTAAAAATAGAAAAATGCCCTTTTGAGGGCCTAAACGACCCCGAAAGGCCTAAGACCGACAGGGCTCATGTAACACCCCCAAAAATCACTTACAACGCAGCGGAATACCAAATGGGGTGTTACTTCGTAATACACAGCAATAGATACAAGAGAACGACCTCTAAAAGTGTCGCTTGAAAACTAACATTGTTGATTCAATAAAAATCTGAATTTATTAATACATTTGTCCCATAATTTGCATCACAATGAAAA
>BQNB010097125.1:0-23164 GCA_026074375.1 Tanacetum coccineum | reverse complement strand
GTATATATATATATGTATATATATATATGTATATATATATATGTATATATATATGTATATATATATGTATATATATATATATATATATATATACATATATATACATATATATATACATATATATACATACATATATATATATATATATATATATATATGTACCAAACTACAAGGGGTTGTTTGTCATTTCTTTCTTTTTTCAGGGGCTATTTTGGTAACATCTCAACTATTTCATTCTCACCATATAAAATTCCTATTTTTTTATTTGTTTCTTTTTCTTTTTTTCTGATTTCACGACCCAAGCTCTATGACCATACGATCCACATTTTTTCTATTCGATTGATTAAATCATTCAATCAACATAATAAAAATTGTTTATCATCATATTTACTTGATCCTCTCATTCTAATTTCTCAATTTGAAGATCAAGATAAGTTGGTTAAACGATGTCGATTACAATTTTATTAGTTTTGCTAATTAAATAAAAATATAATCCATATATATGTGTTTGTTAGTGTTTTATTTGTACAGATTATTGTTTATTATGAGTTTGGGTTTTGTTTATTAATATTTGCTTGGGCAGTGACATGTCGATTATAAGAGTTTATTTGACATGATTCAATGTATAGAATAGTTATTTGGAACGAAGTTGAGAAATAATGCATGTAAAACGTGTTTATCAAATTGCACACAATGTGTTTGATAAAATGTCTCAATGAACTTTTATAACCGTGTTGCACTAATTTCGTATTGTCAAGCAAGAGAAATGGTTGCCCGATCGTATTGTGATAGAGCAGAAGTTATAAACCTAATATTTGTCCATGTCTAGATTTTTCATATAGAATCTTGTTTTCATTTGTTATCATGATTCTTGCTATAAACCAACTAAGCATGTGTTGAATCGTAATTGTAACTTATATGCTTGTTATGTGTTGTAAGTAGGCCACACGGGTAGGTCTAGGCAAACCATAAGTGAGAAGAAGAGTAGAAAGGCTACGTTAAAGTTCGATTTTGTCAAACATGCCTCTTAGTGGAGTTCAAGAAGCTGAAGTCCGCTTAATCTCCATGGCCTTGAGTCGGTCGATCCAACTAGTTACATCTGCATATTTATCCAGTTATGGTTTTGGTTAAGGTTCCAATATGTTACCCGTATGTACAACACTAAGTAAGAAGATATCTTTTTAACCGTCGACATCTGCTTTTTTTGGGGAGTTGAGACATATGACACATCTTACAATTTTGAAAAAAGAGAGGAACTTTTTAATCTGATTCGTCTCAATCTACAGTAACTTGTGGTATGTCTATCTTCCTGAATTCATAACTATCTACCACAAGAAACTCGTCACTGTTTATGTTGCAAAAATTAGACCCCTCGTGTAGCGCTTCCTAGTTATATACACATTAAAAGTTTGAAAAATAGACTTTATATAGTTAGAGTTTTGATCTAGAAAAGGACTATTTCCCCTAGAAAATTGATAGCATAAGTATTGGTTGGCTGAGACTTGTAGTAATGGGTTTAGGTTCTTAACCGACCCTTAGGGGTGGTCTCAGCTTCTTATATTATATGGTTTCATGATATTTGTTAGTTTTTTTATGCCTGGTTTTATGTGGTTCTTATAAACTATAGGATTTAAGCTTAGGGCTAATGTCGACCCCCATAATCAAAATACACATGTCAAGATAATAGTTGCAATGAAGCTATTGAGTTTATGCAAAGAACATGTCCTTGTTTAGTTTTGGTCACTCCATGTTGTTGGGAAGCATAAATTACTTGCAAATATAGGTTAACTATCTTGCATTCAGATTTATAATCTATATCTATTTTTTTGGAATTCTTATGTGGGAAACGGATTTTATATACAGATTTTAAATGAGTGGGACAAAGTCTCTGGTATTCTGAAAAATTATGTTTAGATAAAACCATAAAAGATTAATTTTGATTTATTTTTCAATATAAATAGTAAACATGCAAATGGATGCACTAATATGTACAAACAGATACTCTAAACCCTTTTTGTATAAGTCTGCATATTGAACAAAATGGTAATGTGTTCAGATGTTAGCTATGTGGTGCAAACATTAAAACATATGACTAATTGTTGACTAATTGTTGTTGTATCTGATTTGTGAATTAAATGGTTTAAATTATTTTCAGCAATTTATTTTCCATTAGAGCTTCCATTCTTTAAAAGCCACAACAAAGCAGAAACAACATCAGCACTTTCAATGCATTATCATATATCTTCACTGTGATTACAGAGGTTACCAATAATTGTTGCATAATCTTCTTTAGCTTTCACAGATCCAGTCTCAAAACAGATGCACTAATGTATAATACAGACGCAGTTTCGTATAATCCTGATGCACTAACTCAGTTTACGTTACTGGTATCAAGAATTTGAACAAGTAGAGGTATGCCACTGGCAGCAGTGATAGCACATATTTTGTCATCATTCTCATTAGACTAAGACAAAGTAATGCAACATCACACTCCTGTTGCTGCTCTCACGAAAGTCCAAGAAGAGAAATCAACATCTAAATACCTTCACTACCCTGAAGAGCATACCACAAACTACCTTCACTTTTGCAAACACTAAGTAATTATTTTATCAATTCATCCTGGACTTCATTGGTTGCCATCGTTATCAACCCGACCAACAAACTTTTGAATTGGAGTTAGCTAATTTGCTTGAGAGTTTAGCATTCCTATACAGACTTGCACACTCTTATGTGGTACACTCATGAACTAAAAATGGCAGATCAGACTTAAACTGCTTAATTAGTGTATGCTCAACATCTACATAATCTTATGCTTTACTAGTTTATGCTTTACTGTCATATATCATAAAAGCATAGGCTAAAGCTCCTAACGTATATGTTGTTTGTGCAGGTGAAGCGTATCAAAAGGACGCCCTAAAGTGCATCAAACGGATGCACTAAAGTGCCTCAAACGAATGCACTTAAGTACCTCAAACGGATGCGATTAAATAAGTTTGTTCCAAAAAGCTTTTAGGATTTTGACATACCTCAGTAGTTTTATGCGTTACAATAATTTAAGGAAGGATTTCCCTATAGCTATATTCACGGGCTCACCTACACTTACTGAATTGGGATTTGACTTGTTATGCAGACTTTTGACATACGATTCGTTGAACAAAATAACTACAGAAGAAGCTTTCAATCATGGAAGGTTCCAAGAGTCTCCTCTTTTCGATGAGCATGTTATGATTTGTAAAAAAAATATGAACTATTTAATCTTTCTTGATTCAAACCATTTTAAACGATCTTTGTAACATTACAACATTTAATGATATTCAACTATCATTGCATTTATGATTTTTCCTTGTGTATTGTTTCTTTTATTGTAGCTCATATAGAATGTTTCCGATGTGTTGATCATGTATTTTAGGCAATAGGTCTACGATGGCTAAACAAATCATTAATACAAATTCAAATAGATACTTTTTAATTTATCACATATGCCTTAAGATGTTCACACAAATGCCTTAAAATAAACAAAAAGATGCCCTAAACTAAACTAACATATGCCTAATACTAAACAAACATATCGCCTTAAACTTAACAAACAGATGCCTTAATTTAACAAACAAATGCTTTATATTTATCACATCTTAAGCTATTCACACAGATGCCGTAAAATAAGCAAAAATATGCCTTAATGTATTCCCAAAGATGCTTTAAACTAAACAACCATATGCCTTAAACTACACAAAATATGCCTTAATGTATTCCCACATATGCCTTAAACTAAACAACTGGATGCCTCAAACAACACAACATAGATGCCCTAAGTCATTTCAATCAGATGCCCTAATTTTAACAAACTGCCTTGAATCTAAATAATATGTTGTTAATCTTGCATGATCCCGCTTAAATTATACAAACTCATCATGATAAATCATACACCAAACAACATATTATTTTAAGCTGAGCACATTTTATGTGGCATAAAAAGTTGTTAATCTTGTATGATCCCGCATAAATTATACAAACTCATCATGATAAATCATACACCAAACAAATTTCTTATAATTATGACTTATTTAAATGAATACTTTTAGCATCGATGATTATGTTCCTGAACTACAACAGAAGCATCCAAAGTCATTGTACCATTGCTTTCTTTGAATTGCTTTTATAACTCATTGTCTTGTTTAAACTTGCTATTTGCCTACATAACAGCCACATCAATCAGTTTTTACGCCAACAGGTTAAACTAGTGAAATTCATAAATTTTACTAAAAAAATATTTTCTTATAATGTTGAACTTTATTCCAATGGCAAAGCTTTTATTCAAATATCTCCGAAAAAAGATATTATATTAATGATATACGAGTAGTTTTAACATCTTATTACTTTTGATAATGCAATATCATTAGAGCAATAAGTGTTGACGGGTAAACCCAGCTCGACTCATATCAAAAATTAACATGTTTGACCATCTACCCAACATATATCAGACTTTACCAGTATTGCTTCATAATCTATTTTGTAACATGACAAACTAAACCGCTGTCAATAAACGCCACCTAACTACATTTCTATTTATGAGCCTAACACAAAAAGCAAATCAAAGTTAGGACTAAAAAAAAAATTAAATCTTGCTGTAATAAGATCTTTTTTTTGAACTTAACTGTAATAAGATCCATTATTAAAAGGAAATACACTAGACCAAAATAAGTTTGCTAACTTTTAAATCAGAAGCATGTTTATGATTACTAATATCTAGTGACATATCCAGTAACAAGGCTTAAATCTAATCTAGTATGAAAGCAACTGACTAGGACTTCAGAAGGTGAATATAAATGTTTTGATAGAAAATGAAGATATTACATCAGATATTTATACTTATTCAAGTGGTGGCCTATGAAATAATTACCATATAAGCCCATTTCCCTTCACATATATAACAAGGCTAAGACATAGTGAATTATGATTACATGTATGGGCTACCAAGAAAATCAGGTCACTAATTTACAGCATCATCCCAGATTCTAAAGAGTAGAGATAGGACTATTACTATCAAGTATAGACTCATACCTTTAGTGTATCGTATAAGAAGGCCGACAATCTAATGCTACCATGTAAATCAAACTTAGGGAGCCAGGAAAAAAACCCAACCACCCACTCTTACTATACTTTGCATTACAATGAGTTAAGAAGAAACAAAATGTTTATCATAGGGTGCATCAATAATTAAGGGGTCGAATATTAAAGTGGCTACGTGACTCATAAGGCATTTAGGTGTGCACGCAACCATTTAAACAGTTAAAAAGTTGTTTTACGAGAGTGACCAACCCAGCTTGAGCTGCACCATAAAAACTGTCTGATTTGACCCATCACCCGACCCGCCCACCTGGTCACCTCTACAAGTAAAATTGAAATACAATTGATGACCTCAAGACATAACAGATACATGTAATAACATTTATATACAACATGACGGTTTCATTAGTATCATGTATACAATCTAAATGATACATTGATACACAGGGAATTATGTGAAGGTTGATTTTGCAGACTCCAAATTATGATATTTGAACTACCTAACGCATGCACAACGAACTATTAGAATGGTCAATCAGAAGCATGGAAGAACTGGGGACAACTCACAGGAATAATCCGTATTAATCACAAACGAGTCAGTTTTGTTAAGTTTTAAAGGTAGCCAAAATTGAAATGGGTCGAAGTTGTCGATGGGTGTATAATGCATATAACTTACTAAACTGTGTTACAATATAGTTTTCCTAATCAGATTTACCATGTCGGTTATTACTTAAAAAAAGAATAATGTTTCAGGATTTCCATGCCGCCAAAGCACGTTTATACCCATTACTAGACCCGTCATTTTGCCATTTTTGATACAAGTAAAGAGATACAAAATTTTAGTCACTTGGTAATTTCACTAAAAGAAGAAACGCCAAATAGTTTTTGTGTTATATCAGGATCTACAGAGCATCCAACATAAATAAAACAGTCTTTTGTGTTATATCAAATGGATGAACTAAAGTATATCAAACGAATGCCCTAAAAACCTTCAAACAGATGCCCTAAAGTAACTCAAACGGATGCAATTAAATAATTATGTTCTAAAAATATTTTAGGATTTTGACATACCTAACTGGTTTTATGCGTTAGAAAGACAGATAAGCAGGAAATGTTTTCATGGAAAACTAGTTTATCTTATTTTGACATACCTAACTAGTTTATCTTATTTTCTCTTATATAAAAAGACGTTTTCTAGCATTTAGAGGTTGATAGTTTATCTCAGCAAAGTGTTGATTCGCACGAAACGTGCTCTCCGAGTAATAGTATATATAAGTATCCCATTTGATAAGAAAATTGCTTGAGGACAAACAATAATCAATCTTCCGGAGTTGAAGTCCCAACGAGGATTGAATTGAAAACCACGCTTATGTTTTCGAAGAATAATGCTTGATTATCTTTTAAGGCTTTTGGTTTTAAAAACTATTTTTTTAATACTAAGAAAATTATACTAAAATTATACTAAAACAATTAAGCTATGAAAATTATGCTAAAATGATCTAAAAGATTATAAGGATGCAAATGCTTGCTAAGTGATGTGAAAAGTTCATTATGTGTGAATTAAGGTTAATTAACGAATTAATGTCCTTAAAAAAATAGTTATCTCACAACGTTGGCTTATATTGACAAAAATCTCTTTAAAAAGATATTAATTACTAGATGTGTAGTTTAACTATTTTTCCGGATTTTGTCCTTCAAAATATTTAAACCACAAATCTAAATAATCCAAAATTATTAATCAATTAAACCTTTTTCTAATCCACACTTAAATCCCAATTCACAATTTCACTTAACAAGCACTAATTAAACTACTCGCTACTCATAATGATCAAATAAGCAAAGCAAAACATTTTTTATACTAAGCTACACTAATTAATTGAAAAATGATAGAAAATGGAACCGAATTGAAGACCCGCAATTAAACGAATACCGCCTGATTTATTTAGCTAAAACAAATAATCAAATTCGGTCTAGCTAAATAAACCCTTAAGCTCTGCGCCTCGTGAGTTGACCGGTACACAAACAAAACAATATACAAATCTCAAAAATGTTAACTGTAACATAAACCCCTCCCCATTTTTTATTTTCCACACTTTCTGTTTACTATCGCAAGCCCAAAACCACGAATCCAATTTAAATGAGCTCAAATCAAATTCTAGTCAACCTTGGCCCAATGATACAATGCAAACCCAAACTATAAGCCTAAACGAAATTCTACAATCCAAACGCAAAAAGCAAATGAATAAGCTAACACAAATAAGCCAGAAACAATAAGTATATAAGTTTAAATTCAGAATAAGCCATGAAATCAATTACTAAATAAGCCGAATGGAATAAGCACTTAAAACTTGAAACTACAACAATAAGCTAAAATGGATGTAAGATCGAACGGGATTTTAAGCTAACACTTTTTAATAAGCTAAACGAATTAAGCACTAAGATCGAATAAGCAAGCGAGATTTTAGCAACTAACATAAGAACAAAGAGATAAGCTCCTTAAACTCCTAACTTTAATAATAAGCAAAACTAATCAAGATCTACAACTTTAACGACTAAATAAGCTAAACACTAAACTAGATAAACTCAAAACTAATCAATAAGCCACAGAAAACAGCAACAAGGACGTTGAGGAAGCAATAAGCACATAAAACATCAAAAATATCATATCGAATAAGCACTTAAGCTCACAAAAGTTTGATCCAACAATATTAACTCACTCAAAACCGAATAAGCTATTTAGAAACTAATCTTAACAGAAAATATTAGCTTCTATTAAGACTAAAACTTTATAAGCACAATAATAGGCTAAACTCGAGCTTATTCTTGCTTATTATTTCGAAAAGTATTTAAATACTAATGAGAATGAATCAAAAGAGCTTTGAGAGCTTTTAGGAGTCACTTTCTAGGCTTTTTAAAAACTTTTGATAATAATAAGCTACGTTAATAAGCACGAAGATACAACTTATTGAATAAGCTACACGAAAAGGAAAATTGCCGAGATATTAAGTAAACAAAAAGCAAACACGAGATCTTCAACACACTTTAAACCATTTTCATTACATCACCATATTAAGCTTGTGAAATAAGCTAGTACAATAAGCACAAATTTCAGAAATAAGCTATTACAAAACTGAAATAAGCTAAAAACTAAAAAGCTAAACTAAGAAAATAAAAAGCCTAGGTCCCCCAAAATGAGGGGAGCGACCTGCCTTTTATTTCCAATGAAGGGGTATATGTGTAAATTGGCCTAATCATTTGAGAAATAAGTAGCCAATCATTGGCTATATTCCTCGTACACACGGATCGCCGATTTTGTCAAGTAAATCCAACCGGTGTAGTGCTGACACGTGGTCACTCAGTTGGCTTTCATTGTACGCATCAATTCTCATCTGTTGGATCATTTCTTCAGTTGTAGCAAATAAGAATTTGGATATAACATTGCTTGCCCCGCCACGTGTAAGATATTCATTCGCCCAAATCATTAAGTGGAAGCTCACGTGATTTAGTTTGATTTTATTTCATCGCACATGACAGTGATGTCATGGTGATGTCACTCCAATTCTTATATCAGTTTTACAATTGAGATGTTGGCCTTTAAATGGGCTTATGCTAGCTTGGGCTGGCCCGACCCATAAAATGGGTTACGGGCTGGCCCAATAAAATCCGAGGGCACCGTTAGACTCGTTTTTCCGTGCTCTTTCCAATGGCATGTTCGGGAAATTTTTCACGACTTTGTCTTGATTTTGAATAATAAGCACTCTTTATCGCGACAAACTCGTATTTACCCGTTTTTGCTCCATTTTCAATCATTTTTACCTGCAAGACATAAAAATACCAAACAAACATATTTGCAAGATAATTATCCATATTTTAGCATTTTTAGTCCGATTAATAGTGTTTTACGGGGTATAAACGATGTGTGTTTTAGCACACATCAGATTCCCCCACACTAAGCCATTGCTGGTCCCACACGCAATGTTAATAAAACAAACCCGAAAATAAATAATTTTATCCCCTTTTAACTTATGACCCCTCACAATCAAACAAGAACAGAAAAGATCCATTAAAATGTTTAGAAATTATTTAATTCGCAAGCACCCCCATTTTAACCACTTATTAAATTAAAGATAAAAACTAAAAAATAATATTTTTATAAGATTTATTTACAAAGCTTAAGAATATGAGTTCAACATCCTTGATTTTTCACAATCCACCAAACAAGCTTAATACAAAATCACATTCAAATCATAAGATTTAAGATGCAACGCATCGAAAAATGCTATTGTGTAAGTATAAACTTAGCTATTCGCTCTCTTATTCCTAAACCCTCACAGATTATTATTCTTATTATTATTGGCGACATCATAAATAAGGCCTTATTTTAATAAAGTGTCAACCCGGTTAGACCATAAATTAGTTTGAAATCCTTTCTTAAAGAGACTATAGGTGGAGAATAAGTCACATAATTTCTAAATTCGCATGATTTAGATGGTTATCTTTTTATTTCATCCAAACAACTCAACAACGAGTCCGAGACAGAGGCTTTATTTAGAAAACCCCGGGAGTCAAAATTGGCGTTATTATTATTATTAGTGCCAAGATTATTAAACCCGGTTCCTTTAGAAGGCTGCAACATCGGTTATGAGCCGGAAAGATGCAACAAACATATTTTGACCTAATTTCCTCCACCTTTTAGAAGGCTGCAACATCGGTTGTAGAGCCGCAAGATGCAGCAAACATTTATTACGTCGATTATCACTATGTGCCTTATTTAAGACTGGCAACATCGGTTGTGAAGACCGGCAAGTATGGCAATAAACTTTTATCACTCACGGTTTTATTATTATTAATACCTCCCCTTTAAATGACTACCACATCAGTTGTGAGCAGGCAAAGGTAGTGTGTCTTAATTTCGGACTCGGTTATATTACAATAACTATCTATTATTATAGCAAGATATACAAGTCCTGCGGTCTTTTTAACAACTCGCCACAATCGATATGCGAGCCTGACAATGGACCCAGGCTTCTAATTTCCCCACAACACAGCGACATAAACTCGATGTATAACCTTACTTATTCACCAAAGAATCTACCTCCGAGTGATTTAAACAAGAATCAACAAAACCTAAAGTAAATTTTATTATGTCAACAATTATATAGCGTATGATTAAGCTAATGGAGCAAAAAAGCCACAATAACCTCAAGGAGACCTTAAAGAAGATCAAACTACTCCCGCTTAGTAAAAACTCTAACTTATATAAAACTTTATCATTTTTTGTTCTTTGCAAAATTTTAAAGTTAAGCAAACGCTTAGTCTCGAAAGCTAAGGGGAAAGCTAGAGTTTAAAACTCGGTCAAGTCAAAAGCTACCTAATTCTACGGGCCTACTTATTTATATATTTTTATATTTTCATTATTTTTTCCATTTTTTTATTTTTTTTCATTTTTTTTCATTTTTTTTTCATTTTTTATATATCATAATAAAACAATAAAATTTTTAAAATTTTGGTCAAAATGGGGTTGCGCGGGAACACAGACAGACACAGGTAAGATCATATTTTGGCAGAAATCCCCCCCACACTTAGAATGGAACATTGGCCTCAATGTTCAAAAATGTCAGGTTTTACCCCCACACTTAGGAACGAAAAAGGAAAATGCAAAAAATTCCAAGTGTGAAAGGGGAAACACAATATATATACTTGATCATGATTAAGGATTCCATTATAAGCAAAAGATATAAGACCGGACGATTGGATGATTGAAAACAAGCACGGGTCTTCAAGATCTTAAGGAATCCTGCAAAAACAGTACCACAAACCATAGAAAGAAGCACGCCCCCACACTTGGGCTATAAAATCACACACTTATTTATTAAGAAAATAAAAAGAAGAAAAGACACGGGTTGCCTCTCGAGAAGCGCTTGTTTTTGTGCGAGTCTCTAGCTTGACTCTCCCCATATCATCGTGATATTAGGGTCAAAACATGTGGAAGAGAAAATCTCCATCGGACTTTCATTCAATAGGTTTAGATTAACATTGAAGCACATGAAAGTTACACTCCGATGAGATGCCACTGGTTCTAGAGAAGAAAAATGAAAAGCGGAGATGTCGGGGTCAAAAATAGTATCCTCACTCTCGGAGGAGAGAAGAAAAGGAGATTCCACCAGATAGGTGAAATAAGAAAGAAAAATTCGGATAACATATGTGAAGGAAAGATAATGGCGATCCTCAAAGGGTAAATTCACATATGTTGGAGAACATGTTTTCTCATAAATCCTGGGGTCGAAAATTTTGACAATACTCTTCAAATCGTCTTTATCAGGTTCATCCTTTAAGCTCTTCGGGTCATGATCTAAAAATACCTCAGGAGGGAGATTAGAGATAATGTCATCAATAAGCAAACTCTCAAGATAGATTATATCTCCCTCTAAATCATGATAACCGTTCTCAATATCCGTAGAAATATCCATATCTAGAAAAGCATCAATTTCATCAATTACGCCTCCTGGGTCGAAACACTCATCTTCATTAGCATCGAAAAGAGGTATGACTAACAAAGTCGACTCATCAAGGTTAGAAATATAAGAGTCCTTACTTTTGATGTCCTCTAACACCTCATCAAAAAGAGGATTTACGTCACTAGATATGTATTCGTCATTGAATTAGAAAAGAGGGTTCGAATAAATTTTAACATTATCTTTCGGAACGTCCTCATCGGATAGTGACTCGTCATCACTAGAGGTAAAATTGTCATTTGAATCGAAAAGAGGGTTAGAGAAAGTCCCAGATTTTTCCTCATAAAAGTTAATGTGAGAGAAATCATCACACGTAGGTAAATCACAATCACTATTACTCCCGTATGTATCCTCGGACTCACTTGGGATTGGAACAAGGTCCTCAACACTAGACTTTATGAATTCGTCCGATTCCTTTTCAGGAATAGTGCTAAGTTCCTCATTCCCCATGATGAGAGAGTCCTCGGGCTCCATAGTCGGTAAGACGGGTGTGATTTAGATAGACGGGGGTGTTTGAGAATCAATTTCATTCAAAGGAATAGTACTCTCCTCGTAATCATCTTCATCACAGCAAGTACAATTGAAATGTCGTGAAGGCTCGGTAGTATAAGTACTGAGTTTAGCCACCTGCTCTAAATACTGAAGTTCTTTCTTTTTATTAATCTCAATACTCATTCCATTGAATTTACTTTTAAGCTCAGCAATCATATCTTCACATTCCCTTCTAAAACGAATATCTATTTTCTCATTACTGTTAATACAAATAAACCGGTTTTAAACAAAACGTTTTACAATCAACTTAGACTAAGGTTTTATTAATGACAAAACATAACAAACCTCTTATTATCTCACAAACATGATTCTTTACTATCTCCCAATCTATATTAGAAAACACATGCAAATGATTTCTTTACTATCTCCCATCTTTGTAGAAAAACACATGCAACTTGAAAAAGCATACAAATTCTTTTAAAACCCTAACTTTACACAAAATCCATTCTTTACACTTATTTCTCATTAGTATAATAATAAAAATGCAGCAAATCTGGAAAATCTCATAAGATTACACAAGATATCTCAAGATTTTGCAAATCAAAATTCGGATTTTGTTACTGTATTCCGGTGCCCTTAGTTTTGCAAGCCGGTGCCCTTGAAAGGATATCAAAGTCAAAAAGAGCAAAAATGACCAAAACCGACAAGAAATGGAAAAGACAAGTGATCAAGTAAAGACATGAGGAAAGATATCAAAGCCAGATTAGCCCAACACAAGGAAAAAGTCAAATTAAGTCAAAGGAGGTCAAAATGATGAAAAGTCAAGTCAAAGTTTGAAGTGAAATGACCAATATACCCTTTAAAGAGGATGCAAAATTACTAAAATACCCTTTGGGTCTTTCTATACTATTCGAATAACAAAAGCCCAAAACAAAAAAAAGCCCATTTTCTTGTTTTAAAACTACAAGGGCCAGAAATGCAATTCTCAAATTCATTTTTAACACTACACTTGTGGAAAAGAAACAGAGGGGCTTGTATTGCAATTAACCTAAACTTTCAAACCAAACGCGGGTATAACTTTTCCCCCTAACCGTTTATAACGGCTTTTCCCGCCAAAACACCCAACAAGCCCAACTTCCCCAAATCCTTCTCCCGTCTTTCCCAACTACAAACCCACCTCGTATTTACAATCTCCACGTCATTTCTATGACGTGGCAGCTTCCTATTGGTCTAAACACCTCATCCATTACAATCAACGGCTAAAAATCAAGTTTAAAGTGATCAAGGGCTAGGAACGATTGAAGTTCTCATCCTCTCTTCACCCTCATCTATAAATTGGAGATTGTTATTCAGTTTAGTAGTTTTTTTTAGAGTTAATTAGTTAAGTTTTCTTTGTAATTTTCTCTTCTTAGCTTACGTGTACTGTTCACCTTTTCCAATTGAGTTTTTAAACTTTCAAAGTTAGTTGTACCTTCTGTTTTCTTATCTTGTACTATTTTTCCTAAATCAATAAAACTAATTGAGTTGTTTTCGTTTTCAAGTTTACATGTTATAAGCTGTTTTTAGCTAATAAGCTTGTAATAAGCTCAATATAGCTTATTTTGCTTCCTTCAGTTCAAAAGTAGTTCAAACTTTGTTAAAAGCTTTCTACATACTGAATTTGTCTATTTTAGTTCAATAATGTTCATTTGAATTCAATTTGATTGATATTGGAAGCTTTTGGAGTTGATAAGCTCATTTCAGCTTATTGAGCTTAAGCTCAGGTTTTAGAGGCAAGGTGCCATATAGGTTTGAAGTTTAAAGCCACTCACTCAACAAGAGTGGCTAGAGTTCAGAGACTACAAATTCAAAGGTTAAGCTTCATGATTTTGATTTTAGCATTCAAATAGCTTAATTCAGTAGCTTATTTCTTTGTTTTACTTGTGCTTAATCCTGTTTAATTTTGCTTAGTTAGCTTAGAGATGCAATTGTTTTAAGCTGTGGTAGCTAGAATCCATTAAGGTCTCATTTCATAAAATTCTGTCATTTAGGATGGTTAAGCTAGCTGAGAAAGTGCTTATTTTTGAAACATAAGCTAGGAATTTTAGAGCTTAAATAGCTTAATTAGACTAGTTATAGTTAGAGTAGATAAGGTTTTAGCAGATTTAGTTTTAAAAATAGATTTTAAGTGAAATTAAGTTGGGACAGTTTAGTTAAGTAGTGTTTGGGATAGGGGGATTTTGACCTTTAAAAGTCAACAAGATTCTGTCAAAACATTTTACATAGTTTAGATTTTCAAAGTGGTCAAGTTTTAAATAGGTTTTAAAAGTTAGTTTGTAGATTTTCAAAGTTTAGAGCTTAAGAAGATTTTGTCAGCACCAGGACAGTTTAAAATTCAAGTAATTTTGTAGATTAGTGTCTCACAGCATTTTTAGAGTTCAATTATGGTTAATGAAGGCCTAGAAACATATAGCTAGTTAGTTTAAGAGTTTTAAATTAGAAGTTTTGGCTGCATTTGAGCTTGTGTTCAATACATCAGAATAAGTGTAGTATCTCAGTTACTTACTGCTTGATGCTCTTACATTTTCTAGCTATTTTCCCCTTTTTTTACATGTAACTTAGGTGGATAAGCACTTAGCTGTAGGAACCTTAATAGTACTCCATTAGCTCAACATAAGTCATCTTTTATGTTTCCTTTTTAAGCTTTAAGTCTAGCTTAATTGTTCTTGCAAAAGTGGTATAGCAGTAGCTGAGATTACTAGCTTATTTCTTTTGATTTCTATTTTCTAGTTATCATTTCCAAAATCCTTTTATCTAGGTTTATTCTATAATCATAGAATAGCTTATTTAAAAAATATTTTCAGGTTTCTAGGATTGAATGTGAGTTTTGTTGCTTATTAGCAATTGCTTAATTTCAGTAATCAAAACCTGAACCTTTACTTTTGTTAATAGCAAATTCTTGTTAGTTAGATTTCATTTAGGCTTATTACTTTTTAGAAATCCTAGTACACATTTTAAAGCTCTCTTATACTTTACTTTTGGTTCTTATTTTTCATTAGTAATAAGTAGATAATAAGCCAAAGTTTGGGAAAGTTAGAATTTTAAACAAACACCATAGTTTCTGTAACTCAGATTAAAAAGCTAAATTTTCAGCTTATCTAGTTGATAAAAGTTCAATGTGCTTTTGTTAAAGTTGTAGTATTAAAGGCTCAAGAGTTAACTTTGCTGTTTTAAAGTTTTTGCATTATTTTCACTTTTTGCCAATAAGCTAGAGATTTGCTTAAGTCGTAGGGTTTGTTTGGAAACATTTTCAATAGTTAAGGGTGTTCTGTTTTAACTAAAGTGTAAATTTCTATTACTTACCCCGCCTACCCTTTACTTTCATCTTTAGCATTTTCTACCCTGTCTTTTAGGTTATATAAACATAGGATTTATATTTTAAATTTAGGGTTTAGGTTTTAATAGCAAATTAGGGTTTAAAATGCTTCTGTAAAAATTGGGCTTTTCATACTATTAGATTTTGCACTTTTTAGTAGTTAAAAATCATTTTTCTTATTTTTCCAATTTAACTTTGTATTTTCCTAAGTATATTAAAATAGGTTTTAGGTAATTTCTTTTCCTTAAGAAATTCATAGAAAATAGAAAAATAGTTGGAAAAATCTAATTTTTTTTCTTTAAAAAATCATAGAAAATACAAAAATAGCTAAAAAATTCTAATTCTTTTTCCTAAAATTTTCTCTTTAATTTTGTGATTTTTAGGTATAAAATTTGTTAGTATTAGTACTTTAGATTTTAAATTCTAGTTTTAGCTCACATTTTTAATTCACGTTTGTTAATTTTTCGTATTAGTTAACCGTTTTTAATTCTTTAATTGTTTTTATAGTTTAATTGTGCTATTCGTAGTGTAATTCAAAATTCAAAAAATCTTTATCCATTCTTGACTCGAATCCGAATTATTTCGAATTTCAATTCACGAACTTCGTTGGGGATACGACCAGAGGAGAAAATACATTCCCGGTTAATCATATAAGTTATTGTGTTTTCTTAAAGTGAGATTGTTCCTTTTATTTTCTCTTGTTTGAGAAGTAATTGGGAAGAATTGTCACGGGATTTATACTATACATATATAAATTTGACAATTTAACAACTGAGTATAATAATCTTAAAGCAACTTAATTAAATTTTACACTAAGAAAAGGAAAAACAGGGGTCGTTTGACTTCGGCTTGTTCTCTCTTCTTTTATAGAGGTCTCTCAGCCTTCCTTGGACTTGGGTTGAGCTTGCTGTGTGTGTACAATACTTCCCAAGCAATCCTAGCCTTTCATTGGCCTTATAGCATTCTCAGCCATTGATGGGGATCGTCGGGTTGAGTGATTTCCAAGTGGGAAGGGTTATAGGGGCAGGGTAAGGTGGGAAATGGTATGGGTTAGCTGTGAGTGTACTAGGGAGGTGGTTTGGAGCTAGAAACCATGGGAAAGGGCGGTTTGGGATTTGGCGGTAAACGGGTTGAGTACAGGGGTAGGTGCAGGGGTTTAAACGAAAAGAATGGGGAAGAGGCAAAAATGCCCCCCCATCTTTGGCTCTCTTGTCATTTCATTTTAAGCCGAAAACAGTTATAAAAGAACTTTGGAAAGTGACACAAATGGTCCCTGCGTTTTATAACAAAAGAGAAATGGAAAGGTTTTGGTAAATTGCAAAACCAGCCCTTGTGTTTAAACATAATAAAAGAGTTGCCATTTGGCAGTTTTAGTCCCTCTCTTTATTTCACCATTTTTCTTTTATAAAACACTTTAAAAAATGACAGTTCTAGTCCCTAAGGTTTATAAAAATTGTTTCTGGGCCAGTAATGGGCTTGGGTTTGTGTATTGGGCCCAATTGGGTGTGTGGGCTTGTATTGGGCCCAATTGAGTGTGTCTGGGCCCAATAAGGTTTAGGCTTATGTTATTGGGCTTTTTAAGGCCCAATAAGGTTCAGGTGGGTTTTGTGTGTACAATGGCTGAGATTGGCTGTAACTGGGCTAGGATTGGGCCTTCAAAGTCTTCACAGTCTTTGTCAATTGCACACAAATGGGCTGTTGAAATTGATTGAGGGCCCATTTGGTCTTCACAGTCTTCATAGTTATACTATTGGGCTTTCCCGGCCCATCAGATGGGTTAAGATTGCATCCAATAGTATTCTTCAGTTCCGGCTCCGGTTTGACTGTTGATTCTTCTGGATTGACTTTGACTTTGACTTTTTTGGTCTTTGGCCTTGATTTTTCACGGTCTTTTCCATTCCATGCTCAGTTTTGTCATTTTGGCTTGGTTTTCTGTCTTTTTGATGATATCCATTTCCTGCACAATACAAATGCAAAACAAACATATATTTGGCAGTTTTTGTCTGTTTTTGGTCATTTAAGCTCGTTTTTAGAGGTAAAAGATATGTGTAATTAAGCACTTATCAAGGGCCTACCAGCTGGAACACTAAAATTAGGGCAGGACCACACACAAACCTCGGTAGGCGTACCCATCCGCTCTAATAATCACACAAATACTGGATAGGCGTACCCATCCACTCCAAACAATCATACAACACATAATATTCACATAGCAGTCATAAGCACATATCTTGTCCCAAGCGATTGGACCTTAGCAAAAACCCAGGGCAACATTTCGTACCATAACATCGGAAATTCGTCACCACTTTCTCCGTGATAATGTCCAAAAAGGACATGTCTCAATCGAAAAAGTACCGTCCGTCGACAACATTGCCGACATTCTTACTAAACCTCTTAAACGTGAATCGTTTAACTATCTACGTCTTGGTTTAGGAATGATGGAACACATTTCATAAATCATATTAAGTACGCTTCTCATTCTTCAGTTTCAATTCTAGTTCGTGTTCCATTCCGTGTCGTGACAACTTAAAAACTTCATCCGAAGTACTTTAAGTATGTTTAATTCGTGAAATGCAAATTAAATTGTCACTCCTCTTGGTTAAATTTTTGTCAAAAATAAGTTTAAAATTACTGCCTGAGGGCGGCCCCTATATAGGCGGCCCCCCAATATATTTGGGACCGCCATCAGCAGACCATATTTTGGACACTTAACCAATTTTTTTCTCAAAACACAAAAACTCAAAATCAATCATTAAAACTTCAATTGAAGATCAAATCAACACTAATAATCAATCCTAATATCACAAAGATCATCAATTGTAAGTCATTTCATCTATTTTCTTTCAATTTGAGTCTAGGGTTCATGATGAACACCAAAAATCAAAATTGGGGATTTTTAATTTTTCTTTCAATTTTGTGCAATTAAGAGTACTAGGATACAATGTATAACTAATATGCTTCCTATAGATATATGATTTGCATACATTAGTGAACTTGTTGAAAAATTGATTTCGAACCAAAACCCCAATTTTATTTTCAAATCACTCACGTTAGGAACATCATAAAATTGTTGCTATGCATTGTCAATACAACCTAAAAATGTTTTCAAATACATGCATAATGACCTCATGAACAAATTTTGAGATACATAATTCATATGTAATTTTTGACTTGTTTGGTTGAGCAAAATCAAACTAAGGAGCGTTTGGATTAACTCTTAGGATGTGATAAGTGTAAAATACACATATCCATTTATGCTTAAAATAGCCCAATTAAACCCAAAACAGACCAAAAATGGCAAAAATATGCTTGTTTCTGTGTTTTGTATGTGCAGGTACGGATATATCAAAAATCACAAGAAAACCGTCAAAAACGGGCAAGCACGGACACAAGAACGGACGAGTGAACAAAAGCCGGAAGCCAAAGCAAGAAAAAGTCAAATCTACAATCAACTCCAGTCAATCTTGGTCAACAAAAGTCAACAAGACCCAAAATGTTTCAAAATAACCCCTTAACTTTCAGAAAAGTCCAAAAATAGTCCAGCTAAAAACCTTATTGGGCCTTAAAACCCTTTAGACCATACCCGGATACCATTTAAACCAAAAGTTCAATCTAAAAGCCCATTTACATAGCCCAATACTCTTTTTATAAACCACAGGGACCATTCTTGCTATTTCCTAAACCCTATTTTACACTACACTAGTACTTAACCAACCACAAGGGCCAATTATGTGACTTTCCCAAAGTTTAAAACGATTTTACCCTAAGTCAATTAAAATAAGCGGGAAAACACATGCACTATTCATCCATCATCCTCGTCTAGCACCAGGGTAAATCAAGGGGCAAATTAAAATCAAAGGGTACAAAGGACTATTCAAGGGCTCTCTTACACAATAGCAAGGTCAAAACAGTCTTATCAAAGCTCTCATTGGCTTATTGGCTCAAGCAAGGATCATGTACAAGAGGGAAAGCACAAGTAAAGCTTAATTTTTACACTAAATGCTCTCACACAACTAGCACAAGCTGTCACATTAAAGAATGACAGCTTGGCAATCCGTGTGAGTGTGCATATGATCTAACGGCTAAAACTTAAGATCTAATAATTGAAGAATTGAAGGGTGTAGATTAAGAGGAGCGTGCAGAGACTCAAAGGCCGAGAAGCTTCACTATGGTGCTATAAATAACACCCCTATCACACACACACACGATGTCTTTTTCTTTTCTAGTTTTAACCTAGTGTAGTTTTTTTTCAAAGCTTAATGTAATTTTGATTTAAAATTAGTTGTAACTTCTTTTTAAGTAATGTAATTCAGTTTTTAATGAAATTTGGTAGCTCTCTTTTCTTTCAACACTTAAGCTCTCTCAATCAACCAAACTGAGTCAAGTGCTTAAGTGTTGAAAGAAAAGAGAGCTACCAAATTTCAAAAGCGTTGATACAATCTTGAGAAAAGAGTTGATACAATCTTGAGAAATAACTCTCTCTCAGGCTCGCCCTCCCCCGTCCCCCCCATCCCTTTTTCAAATTGAAATTTGGTAGCCTATCTTTTCTCCTCCTCAACCAACACTTAAGCTCTCTCAATCAACCACAAGGTCACCTGCACTATTGTTTTGCACTTGAGTCAAGTGCATCAGCAGGAACCAAGCTGTTCCTGCTGTCACTTTTAGCTTAATTTTTAGCTAGGTAATCATAGGCTTTAGCTCTTAAGGTTAGAGTAGGATATAGAGTAGTTACAGCTTAATATAGATTAAGACTTAAAATTTATTTTCTAGCTTATTTTCCTAGCTTATTCTGCTGTCAAATTTCAACTAAGAAAAACCAAAAGACCAAAAACAGTAGGTAGATTAAAGTAGCTTTTTAATTCAAATTTTAGCTTATAGACTAAGGTTTTTGCATTTAGTTTCATAACTTAGGAGTTGTTTGATTAGATTTCAAAAGCTTATAATCTAGTTTAGCTTATTAAGAATTTGAGCCTATATGGATTTTGTGCTTTTTGCTTAGTTCCTTGAGTTTAGCATTTTTACCTTCAATTTTAGTTAGCTTAATCTATTTCTAGGTCAATTTACTTTTCATTTTTAGATTAAGCAAATCATAAGCCTGCTAGATCACCTTTTCTTTTTCAAATTGAGCTTAAAATGAGCTTTTTACAAGCTTTTAAGTAAAACCAAGGGGAAACCCTTACTTACTGATTCAGCTTATTGATAAGCTCTTTTAGAGCTTATTAGTGGTTTTCAGCTCAAGTTCCTTTTATTAAAGTTATTCACACCAGCTTAATCTTCAACTTTGTTTTTTTATGTTTTCAATAATAAGCACTTTATAAGACTCAACTTATTTTGGGCTTAATTAGACTTATTTTGCAATCGGGTTGCGCCTCAGGGGTTGGTTTTAAAACTTTTGAATTTAGTTGTTTGTTCAGTTAGTCCTTCATTAGTTTGTTTGTTTGCACTGTTAGTCCTTTTAGGATTTGCATAATTAGTCCTTAATTAAGTTTTTAGTTAGATTTTAATTTTAAATAATAAATTAGGTTTAGAATTTTAATTAGTTTAATTAAACTTTAATCAAAAAGTAAAAATTAGGGCTTTTATTTTTATAAAATTTCTGCACATTTTCTTTATTTAGTGTAATTTTTATAAAATTTTTAGAATTTTATTTTTAATAGTTTTATTACTTTTATAGTTTTTAAATTAGTTTAAATTTTAGAAAAATCATATCTTTTAATCTAAAAAGCCAAAAATAATAATTCTTTTTTCTAAAATTTTCTTTTTACTTATTTTACTTAGGAAAAATATAATTTCAATTATTTTCTATTTCTTTTTATTTTTAGGATTTAATTAGAATTAAATAGTTTTTAATTAATAAAAAAATTCAAAAATAATCAAAAAAATATTTTTCTTTTTCTTAAAATTTTCTTTTATCCTAATTTAGGTTTAGAAATTTAGTTTACATTTTTAGGGGTTAAATTTAGTTTACTTGCTTAATTGTCGCGTTTAATTTGTTTCCCGTAATTTGTTAAGTGCTTTAATTGTTTTTAATTGCTTGTTTTTAATTAGTAGTTATAGAAAACCCAATCAATCTTCGAACCCATTCAAATCAGTATCCAATATCAAGCGAGGTTTCAATTTCTCAAATCGTTGGGAAAACGACCCGGGAAATCATACTTTCCGGTAAACATACGTATATTATATTATATATATATATTTTTTAAAGAGTGAATTTTCCTTAGGGAATTTTCTTAATTGCTCTTGTGGAGATATTATATAGTGTATATTTTATTAGCGTATCAGTTTGTTTTAAAATTGATTTCTTAATTTATCGTTGAAAGTTTAATTATGTTTATCACATGATACTTGTCTACGTGTTTGAATATGCGACCTATCATTCAATTGGGTCTAGTTATGCCTAACAAGCGAACTAGATATTGGGATAGCTCTCCATATTGTGTTTTATATCACTGGACCAATAGGATCACAAATAACGTTATATCTTTGTCTTTAATTAAGAGCTTAGTTGGACCGACAGGTGACCCGTAATGTTTCAACAAGTTTGTTCTTGATTAATTGATAAAGATTTGAACAGTGAACTACCAGTATATAAAATACCGTCAAACAGTAAGTAGGTAAAGTCCCGATGGGCTAGGGTTTATCAAGATCACCATTACTTTAATCCCTAGATAGATTATAATTAAACTAAAAGGATGCTTTAGGATACATTAATTGTGACAGGATTCAACGTGTCTAGGTCTTAGGATGATGTCCCACCTAAGTCTTAAGAATGATATGCCGCTTCGAGATAAGAAATCATTGCACTAAATAAACAAACTAGCATTTAATCGGATTTAATATGGCTAATACGGTTTTCTATCATTTGGCTGGTTCTGATCTTTTATCTTCTGATTGTTTTCTTGCATGTTTATTATGTTTAGAATTGATTATTATCACTATAAAACCTATGCCAGTCTCTCAAGCTGAAAACCCCCCATCATCGTAGAAAACGTATATAGCATAGGTTTAACAAGTAATTAGAATTAATATGATTAGAGTAATTAAAATATTGATAGAATATAAGGTTAACGACATCATTCTTAGTGTTCGACACCCTACTTACCACGAAACTTCACCCGATTAGGTACACTGCCCGTTAAAGTGTTGTTTTAGGATAAGTTGGCTAAATATAAATTTAAAACTTGATAATCAATAATATGACCCTACACGACAACACATCAGTCACTCAAGATTTTTAAAATATATTGTATTTTAAAGCTTGGATCGATCTATGGATTTCGAAAAATATCTAGAAGGGCAATCCATGCAAAGACCACCACTCTTTGAAAGTGATAGTTTTATTTATTGGAAATAGATTCGAAACATATGTTAAATCAAAAGATCTTGATCTTTGGCATGTTATTACTAACGGTGATTTCCAACCTATCGAACAAAATCCGGAAACCAAATTAGATGAGGTTATCCCTTTTGAAAAACAAAGTGAATGATATATTAATTTCACACACACTTATAAACTTAGAGAGAGAAAGCTAGAGAGAGAGTGGATGGGAGAACACACTCAAAAACAGACACAAGATTGTGAGAAAATGCATTCAACCAACACCCTATCCATGTGTGGAGATGGTTTATATAGTTACAAGATATGGGTCGGACCGGGCTTTCCTTAGACTTTCTATAAGCCGGCCCGGTTAGCTTACTAATTATTACATAATATTGTCTAACTATTACAAAGGCT
>BQNB010097124.1:3751-25462 GCA_026074375.1 Tanacetum coccineum | reverse complement strand
GGAGTATTAACAAAGAAGACAAACATTGCAGAGAAAAGATGTTAGAGAGAACGTTAGCATTGATAAAAGTCATGTAATTACACGATTGATTAAAACAGTGGTAACTCAGGTTTGACGAAAATCTACACATGAACGCACAGGATGCAGAATTATCCAACAGGATCAATTACTTGTTAACTAAGCCCGGATGGGAGTTTAGAAAAGCAACTAGGTCATTCGAAGGGGCCTTTATAGATTATTGGGCTTAACGGGCCAAATTATGAAAAGTAGCCCAAACCGCCGCCAGGCAGAACGCCAAATCGCCGTTAGGAGAATCGAGCAAACCGTCGTGAGAAAGGCACTAAACCGCCATGAATAATATTTGAAAAGGGGCGGGTTGAATATTTTAATATATAAAAATGTTCGACCAAACCACCGAGAGACGGCGGTTTACCTGTTGGAATAAAATAATAGAAAACTATGGCAACCCGTTGTTAGTTAACCCGGTGTTGGCCAACCCGCCATTACGCAACTCGCTGTGAGTCAACCCGCCTATAGGCAACTCGATGTGAGTCAACCCGCCGTTAGGCAACCCGCTGTGAGTCAAACCGCCGTTAGGCAACCCGCTTTGAATCAACCCGCCGTATGAACCAGCGAGTTGAGTAAGTTATTAAAAACTAAAAAAATAATCAACTCGCCACCTAGAAACATACGCAACTCGCCATTAAGAATCATGAGCAACTCGCCATTCGGACAGATTCCTTAAAATTCAAACCACGCACATCCTTTGTCAAGCCTAATCACATCCTAAGGCATTCCTAGGCTATCCTACGCATAAGACACACATTACTCCCGACTTTTTCTTTCTAAAAGGCAACCCGCCATTAAGAAATATGGGCAAATCATTCATTATTGTTTGATATAGAAATCCACACATCAAAACTTATTAATATATACTTTATGAACAATTCCCAGCAACTAAAGCACACCTTACAATACTACATTGGTATTCTCATGTAAAACGACCCTAGATCTACTTTTTATACACTTTTTACTGTGTTTTCATTCGATTCCTTTGTCATACACACTGAATAAATGATATAGATTAAGGACCGATACATACCTTTGCAAGAAACACTGGAAATCAAAGATTCGAGGTTCGGTTCTTGGCGGCGAGTTGCGTGAAAGAGAGAGTGTGTGTTTTGTCGTTGACTGATTTTTGAAAGGTTTGACCAATAGCCAACTCGCCGCTACTTTTATTCTCCTAAGTTAGAAAGTTTGGCAGATTCAGTCCCTTAGGTTTCCATCTTCTTTTATTTTTTGTTTTAAGTATTTCTAAGGCTTTTCTAAGATTAGGCAATTGGCCAACTAAGTCCCTATTGGTTAATAAGGCTAGGAAACAAAGAGCAAATGCTTTTTAAACCCTAATCATTACAACACTAGATAACTTTGGACCTTTGAGTTAAAATTAATTAACTCCCCTTCAAATATTAACCCATTAGAATACAACCACCATCTTATAATTACACTTTCATAGCCTCCAACAGTCTTTTTAGAACCCCTTAGATTTTTCACATTTACTCTCCCCCTCAAACAACGACCCGTTTTCTTTTGAAAGAGATGTAGTCGTTGAGTGAGAGGAAAAGATCAGGCGAACAGCTATGGATATAAAGTAATCCATGCCCAGACATTAAACCGGGTTGCAATTTGAAGTAATTGCAAGCCTTTGAGTAATTCCAAATGACTTAAAATATTTCCTAAGTATTTTATTTATTATTATTATTAATTTAAATCTTTTTTTTTTTAAACTATGTACAAAGGATACACGAAGGCATTTGGTTTACTCATCCTCTCCTTCTTGAAGACGTTTGAGAGTTTCAGGGGTCAAACTCTTCATGCCTAGGCGTGGAAGAAGAAATTCGAACCGTTCTCTTGGTAATGCTTTTGTGAGAATATCTGCAAGTTGATAATTCGTTTCCACGAAGTAGAGTTCAACCACTCTATTTTCCACTTGCTCTCTGATGAAATGGTACCGTATGTCGATGTGTTTAGAGCGAGAGTGCTGGACGTTGTTACAGCAAAGAGCAATAACACTTTTGTTATCACAGTACAGAGGAATTTTATTGAAGTCAAATCCGTAGTCTTTGAGCTGGGATCGCATCCAAAGGATTTGAGCACAACATCCAGACATGGCGATGTATTCAGCCTCTGTAGTTGATATTGCCGTGCTTCGTTGTTTCTTTGATGACCAGCTAACCAATCTATCTCCAAGAAACTGAGCACTTCCCGACGTACTTCTTCTTGAATCTTGACATCCCGCATGATCCGCATCTGCATAAGCTGTTAGTGACATGGCGTTGTCTTTCGGATACCAAAGACCCATGTTAATGGTTCCTTTCAAGTACCGAAAGACACGTTTGATAGCTTCAAAGTGCTTTTTGGTAGGCTTAGCCTGATATCTAGCACACATGCAAACAGCGAATACAAGGTCGGGTCTACTGGCTGTAAGGTACATTAGGGAGCCAACCATTCCTCTAAATCGAGTTTGGTCAACTGGAATCCCCATGAGATCCTCGTCCAGTTTCAATCGATCCACCATTGGTGTATCGACAGGGTCAGAGAGATCCATTCCATATTTCTTTAAGGTTTCGAGAGCATATTTTGCTTGGTTAATAAAGATGCCTCTGGGACTTTGAGAAACTTGTAGTCCTAAGAAAAACGACATTTGTCCCATCATCGACATCTGAAATTTGGAGCTCATCTCTTTTGAAAATATGTTACACGCATTATGATCTGTTGAGGCAAAAATGATGTCATCTACGTATATTTGAACAAGTAGAATATGTTTGCCTGATTTGCGTGTGAATAACGTTGGATCCACGGCACCCTTGAAGAAATTGTTGGCCAAAAGGAACTTTGATAGTGTGTCATACCACGCCCTTGGTGCCTGCTTTAGCCCATAAAGAGCCTTCTTCAGACGATAAACGTGCGTAGGATTATCCTGGTCTTCAAATCCTTCAGGCTGACTGACAAAGACTTCTTCTTGAAGATCACCATTCAGAAAAGCAGTTTTGACATCCATCTGGTAGATGATCATATTCTTGGTTGCAGCATTGGCAATGAATATTCTGATGGCCTCTATCCGTGCAACTGGAGCAAACGATTCTTCAAAATCAATACCTTCCTCCTGACGATATCCCTTTGCAACTAACCGAGCTTTGTTTTTCAGTACATCACCATATTCATCAAGCTTCACTTTGTAGATCCACTTGAGAGCGATAACCATAACATAGATTGGGCGAGGTACTAATTCCCATACTTCAAGTCGATCAAATTCGTGAATTTCATCTTGCATGGCTTGAAACCAGCAGTCTTCTATCACGGCCATTTTGAAGTTCTTGGGTTCGACTTTGGACAGTTCAGTATGGAAACAGCACCACAAAGCATCAGATGCTAACTGTTTTCTGGTAGATACATGACGAGAGGGATTGCTGATAAGTGCTTAATCATACATATTAATTACCCGGGATTTTGCCAAATAAAAGCCAGAAAATGCCAAAAGAATAGAAAAATGTGTGCTTTTGTGTCCATTGTGCAGGAAAGGATAATAAAGACAAAAGGAAGCAAAAACGGTAAAAAACCGACAAGAAACGAAAAAAGGCAAGACAAGAGTGAAGACGGGAAGTCAAATCTCAAAGCCGGATCAGCCTGATACAAGAAATGAAGACCCAAAATGAAGTCAAAGGACTAATGTTGACAAGTGTGCAAAGTTTAAAGGCTCATTTGAATGTTTGAAGTTCAAAGGGGCTAAAGTTGTAAAAGGTGGAAAGTTTGTTTGTTAAGAGGAAAAAGAAGAAAGAAACCACAAGGACTAATGCTGTCATTACCAAAAGTGTTTTTACACTACACTTTGGTCGGGGGGAAACACAAGGACCAATTCTGCATATACTTCAAACTTTTAAACACAAAACGCGTTTTAAAACCGCCCCTAACAAACTCTAACAGATTTTCCCGCCTTTTTCACAACAAACCCAATCACCAAAAATCCTTACCCCCGCTCCTCTATATCACTTGAACTTGTTCTAAAACCTCCTCCACGTCAAATCACCCACGTGGCACACCTTGATTGGTTCGAACACCTCATCACAATCATCAAACGGCCACAATTCAAAGAAATATGATCAAGGGCTGAGATGTATTGGAAGATTCGAGAATTCTTCAACTCTCCTCTTCAATTCTCTATAAATAGGACTTATAGGTTTCATTTTTTCAAGTGGTTGTGTGTGTTTTAATTTTCAGCTTGTAATTTCCTCAATTTTAAGCATTTTCTCTTGTGTTTTCTAAATCTAGCTTTTAAGCACTTGTACTTTCCTTATTTCAGCTTGTACTTCATAAATTTGAGTAATCACATTCAGTTTCCAAGTTTAATTGTTCTTTGATTTCCATTTTAAGTAAGCCGAGTCCATCAATAAAAGCACTCAATAACCTTTTTGAGCTTATTCATGTTAATAAGACTCACATTTGTTCAAAATTCTGTTTTAAGCAAATTCATTTACTAATCTAGCTCATTGTACATCAATCATGATCACTTGAGTTTAGTTTGATCAAGTTTTGGAAGCTTTTGAAGAATAAGCTAAAAATTAGCTTATTGAGTTTAAAGCTCAAGGTATAGAGGCTAGGAGCCATTAGGTGTATGTTTTTGAGCCACTCACTCTACAGGAGTGGCTAGTGACTGAGACAACAAAAATTCAGGTTTTACTTTCTATATTTCATTTTAGCAAATTCTTAGCTTAATTCATATTGCTTATTCCTTTGTTTACTTTGTGCTAACTCCTGTTCAAAAGTTAGATAGTTTAGATGTTCAAAATTCCTTGAGCGATTTTTTAGTTAAATCAGCTAGTTTACATTCCTTAAAATCCTGTCAAAGTAAGTATTTTAAGCTAGTAGAGTAACTAGCTTAATTATCACTAATAACTGTAGGTTAAGAGCTTGAATAGCTTAAATAGTTTAGATATAGCAAGAGTAGATATAAAGTTTTAAAAGCTTTAGTGTTAAAATAGATTTTAAGTTTACTTTAGTTTTGGCAGTCACTAAAAAGGAGTGTTTGGATCTAGGTGTATTTGATTTTTAAAGTCAAAGTATTCTTGTAAAAACCTTTTATACAGCTGAGTTAAGTCATAATATCAAGAGTTAAACAGGTTTTAAGATTTAGTTTGAAGAATTTAAAAGTTTAGAGTTTAAAAATCTTGTATTAGCACCAGGACATTTTAGAGAGTGAAGAAGTGTTAGCATTAAGAGATTTATAACTTTCTAGTTTTCAAAATTGTTTGAAGTAGGTTTAGATACATAAATTTAGTAGGTCTAAAGAGTTTTTACTTTAGAAAGTTTAGCCTGCACTAGTGATTTTGTCAAATGCATCAGCAACAATGAATAGCAGCAGAATTGAGACTTATAGTCTATTTCCTCTTGACTTCTAATTTCTAGTTGTGAAACTTAAAATCCTTTTATCTAGGTGAGTTTTATATCAAAAGTTTAGCTTATTTTCAAAGTTTTAGCTTTTAAGGTTTAGTATTAAGCTTCTTAGCTTATTAAGAAAAGCTTATCTCAGTTTTTAGCTTAAACTTGCACATTTTCAGATTAATTTTCTTGAAATTTTTGTTAATACTTAGCTAATGTTTGTTTAGATATCTTGAGTACACATCTTGATCTACAAATAGCTTCTTTTGTTTTCAATTTCATCTAGTAATAAGCTAGAAATAAGCCAAAATCTAAAACACTAGTTAAACCCCTACTTTCTGTAATCAGTTCTGAATTGCTTATTTTGTAGCTTATCTAGTGGTCAAAAGTAATAAGTGCCTTTATTAAAGTTGGTTAGAATAAGCTCTTTCACAAGTTTGTAGTTTTAAGTTTTTGCTGAAACTCACTTTTTAGATAAGCACAAAATAAGCTGAATCGCAAGGTTTGTTTTGTAAATTTTCAATAGTTAAAGGTTAATCGTTTTCATTGTAGTGTAAATTGTTACTAGTTTCTCCGCCTACCCTTTACTTTAGTTTGTCACAGTTTCTACCCTTTCTTTTTAGATAAATAAAATAGTTTTAAAATTTTTGATTTTAGTTTAAATAAAAATTAGGGTTAAGATTTAATCGATCAAATTAGGTTTCAATTAGAGTATAAAAATTAGGGCTTTTAGTTCCAATAAATTTCTGCACCTTTCTAGTCTATAAAAACCATTTTTCCTTATTTTTCTAGTTAAAATTGTAATTTCTAGGGATTTAAATAGATTTTATGTAAATCCTTTTTCTTAAAAAATTCATAAAAAATTCAAAAATAGTTAAAAAAATTCAATTCTTTTTCCTAAAATTTTCTCTTTAAATTTGTGATTTTTAGGTATAAAGTTTGCTAAAAGTCGTGCCTTAGATTTTAAATTTCATTTTTAGCTCGCGTTTTTACTTTTCGTGCATTTAAATTTCGAGCTAGTTAATTGTTTTTAATTCGTGCTATTATATTTGTAGTATAATCAAAAGTTCAAAAAATCCTTTATCAATCTTAACTCGAATCCGAATTATCAACAAATCTCAATTCACGACTTCTTCGAGGAATTTACGACCCGTGTATTAATTACTTTCCTAAGTGATTAATTACTTACGGTATCTTGGTTAGTGAAAGTTTGCACTATAGAGATATATACTATACTTATCACGAAATCAATTTTGGCGCCGTTGCCGGGGAAGACGTGAACGATTTTTGAAGGATATTCGTTGAAGTAGAGTTTTGAAGACCCTTCCTTTGGAAGTTATCTTGCTATTTTTGTATAAAAATATAAAAAGTTCATTAATTCGATTCCTATCGAATTAGTACCTCAAAAAAAATACAATAAATAATAAACGAATTTGGATACTAGCTATTCCAATCTTAAACCATTTCAATTAAACCAAACAAACAAATCGTGAGTTTACTTGCGAGGTACGACGGACCTTTTAAGTTTACAAAAATATAAGGGGTGTTTAAGGAAGTGATAGCTACTTCTAAGTAGTCACTTGCGGCTCGCTAGCTTTTCAGCTCGCTTAGTGCGTATTCATGGAGACTTATCGTGAAGCTAGTAATAAACGGTTACCAAAAAATTATTTTGTTTTCATTCCTATTAATACTAAAAATTTAATTTTCCCCAAAAGAATCTTATCAATCTCAAATTCTTTAATTTTCTTAATGTTTATTCGGAAAAAACTAAATTATTCTTCTTTATTCCTCTTATTTGTTTAATTCTAATTTTCCTTATCCTCGTTAATGTTTATTCTTATGGCGCCTAATCGTTTAACATCTCTTTATGCAATCAAAGAATGTTCAAAATTGTGAAGTTGGTACACTAAAGAATGTTGTTCGATAGGAAACTTTAATGACCAGATCATTGTTCCCGTGCCCAACTCTTCTCTGCATTGTGCGGTGTGTGGAACCCCGGTCGATGGTCCGTATTGTCATGGATGTACTCGTATACGTATGAAATTCGAAAAAGATTTGCTTGCGTATTGTGTTGAAAATGAAATTTTCCAAAACTTTCAAGATACTTCCGAGTCATCCAATGACAATACCAACGTTGTTAATGCTCCTCGAGAGCCAAGCGTTGTTGATCAAGACCCCGGTTATATTTCACAAAATCCTCCACAAATCGACCATAATTGTTGTTATGAGTGCGGTGATTCATTAAATGGAATTTTTTTGTCAACAATGCATTTGTGAATCTTGTGGAAAAGGTGCTCATTTCGGTTACAATTGTCCACCAAAAGATCCGATCATTTCTGAGCTGGAACCGTGCTACAATCGAAATTTTGATTGTTTCCCACATGATTCACAAACTCTTCCACAACAATATCTTTGTTGTGAAAACTGTGGGGGTCCTCATGAGACTTACCAATGTCAGCCCACGATGTTTTTTTTTTTTTTTTTTTTTTTTTTTTTTTTTTTTTTTTTTTTTTGTTTTTTTTTTTTTTTTTTATTTTTTTTTTTAAACCATGAGTTATTTTAATTTCATTCTTCCGGTTTCGACCAATTTCAACCCCTGCAGTTTTCCGATGTTTATCAGACTCCTCCGGTAGCAAGTATGGAAATGCTACATGCTCAAACGGATCTTATAGAAGCTATGCAAGACTTCTTGAAGAAGTATGATCATATACCTCATAATGAAAAGAGTATCAAGTTATTGCTTGCCGAGGAGAAATTTTTAAAGATAAAGCAAGTTGTGGAAGAAGAGCAAACTCAACCTGAGTTTTTGCAAGAATTGTTGCAAAGTCTTCTTAAGGATTTACAAATCCTTAATGAAATTCAACCACTAAGGCAAGAAACTCCTAACCAAATTCAGAAGGATCAAGAAGAGAAGAGTATTGCGGAACTGCTTGCTGGGAGAGACTTCGAAATTGCTAATCAAGCCACCATAAATTGAAAGTCAATCTCCTAAAGAAATGAGAATCCAAGATTTGGAGATTCAGAAGCAGCAGTGTTTAGAAGAAATGAAAGAATGGATGAATGATTTAGGAATAAGAGAAATTCGAAAGGAGGAGATCGATATTGATTATAGAAGGAATTTGTGAAGATAAGATTTTTGAGCTTAAGGTTAAATTTAATGGTTAAGCATGAAATTCGAATAATCATACAAAGAAGCAGAAGAGCTTAGGAGTGGTCTGAAGCTAGAGCTCGAATTCAGAAAGATTATCATTGGTACGATGATGTCGATGTTTTGGGACTTTTTTGCGCGTTCATACGAATGAAGATACAAATCCCGTTTCGCAAACGAAGAGCCTATGGAATTCACTCATAATGGGAGACGAGCATATTAACACTACTCTAGAAACGGAGACGACCACGGGGAAGAGATAGTGATAAGGGATGGTATGGAAAGAATAGTTTTTAAACCGGATGGTAGTCAAGACAAAGAGTCAATCTACATGATGGACATTTATGATGACCGGGTCAAAGATGTTTGTGAACCTGAGAAGGATGAGTCTTCTTCTCCCACATCTACTATTGTTGAAGAGTTTGAATCTCTTGTGGGAGAAATTATTAGACAAAAGGAAGAACTTAAGGGAATATCTGACCCAGCTGCTAGAAGAAAGGCTTGTTTTTTAGATAAGTTTAGAATCATTAATCAAGGAAGAGTTATTCGTTCACCTAAAGTTGCTTCCATAAGTGCAATTTCACACATCTTTCCAAACAATAATCTTGAGGACTCTTTCAAAATGGGGGATGAGGGATCTTATCTTCTATTCCATACAAAGTATTAGACAAATGAAGAATCTCATTCCAATCCCAAGGAGTCCAATCAATTTTTTTTGAAAAAGTGTGAATTTCTACTTTCTTTCATTCCTTTTGAAGAAAGTGAAATGATTCTTGAGGAAGAAATAGACGAGTTTTTAAAACATGATGAGTCTTTAAACATGGATTTAAATGATGAATTTAATGATGAGGATGGTGATATAATTTTCTTGGAAAAATTACTTGAAAATGAGAATTTCTTTGAAATGAATGATAAAAAGGTTAAATTTTTGGAAAGAAAGACTAAAGAGGATTTTGAAACAAAAGATGAACCTAAGAAAAAGAAAGAGTTACAAGTTTTTCATCCCGACATTGAAACACTTAACCATTTTGAGACTACCTCTTATATTGGGAGTTATTATGTGTTTTATGAGGATTTTAATCTCGTGGATATGATATTCCCCATGAACGTTCAGGGAAAGATATTTGACCCGGGGATAACATTTCATGGGAAATCTTTTGAAAAGGATGCTTTTAAGGATAAGAGTTCAAAAGAGTTAGCATCATCTAAAGCTCTTTTGGACATCTTGTGTTTTGACCCACTCCACCCACCCTTAATGGACTTTCATGTTACCAAAGCATTTTCCGGGTTCATATTTTCTCTCTTGAAACTCTTTTCTAAAAAGTTTTTTGAACCCGGGATCAAAAATGCTATGGTATATGTTTCATCTTTAGTTTGGGGAGGTTTCCACCTCTTGGAGTTTCTTCACCCTCACTATTACCCACCATAATAATCTAGTTTGGGGAAAGAGTCAAGCGAAGGGGACTCTATAATAAACAAGCGCTTCGTGGGAGGCACCCCATGCTTATCCTTTTTATCTTCTTTTTATTTTCTCTTTGCTTCCCCAAGGACAAATCAATTCGGGGTCAAGTATAGCTTGTACTTGGTTAACAAAAACTAAGCCGTTTTAGAGATATTTTTGAGCTAACAATGTAAAAGATGAGAGGAAGCTTGTTCTTTTTCGTTCTTGTTGGTTGTTTGTGATTTTTGTCTAGGTTTTCCGGATTTTGGAAGATTCTTGCGTTCAAAATTGTGGAAGGACCAAAGCAATTCCATAATTTTCAATTGATGGTCTCCAATCTTCTTTAATAAAGTGGGAATATCTTCTTACCACTTGTCTTTATCGAACTAACATCTATTCTTTGGCATGTCTTAGAATTTTGTTAAGATTCCGTTGACCCTTATTTTAAACTTGAGGACAAAGTTTCATTTTAGTTTGGGGAAGGATATCTTCGATATTGACTTGCACTTCACGCAACCTTGTTTGAACCTTTTTGAATACCTTTTTGTGAAAAAAGTGAAAAATTTAAATTTTTGCTTACAAGAGAAGCTCAAAAGAAGCTTAGGTTTGAAAATCAATACTTTTTGGTAATCCGGTTGGTGAGAAATAGGAGTAATTTTGACTTGACCGGGTGAAATGCCTAGCTAGTTCATTTAACCTACTTTTGTGGGGCCAAGCTTTCAAAAATTCTATTGCCTTTGGATTTAAAATGTTGAAGGAACAAGGCATGATGTAGTTAAATTTTAGTGTATTTGTTTAAGCAAGGTTTATTTGGAAAAACCTAACAGCTTATATGTATAATAGTGTGTCTTTTTACTCCATAAGCTCTTAACAAATATTCATTACCGTGCCTCTTTTTAATTTAAACTAAGTCAATCAATGTACTTTAGAAAAAAGTCTTACATTTTGAAAAAGAATCATTTAATTTGTATAGTAAAGATTTTTGGGTTCAAATTTATAAGTTGATTGTCTAAAGTGGATATTTTTCCATTTATCATAAAAATATAATGATTAAAAAGAATGCCAATGAAGCATTTCTAATGCAAAAGCATTATTTTTCGTGCCAATGAAGCATTCGCAAAAATAGAATAATAAAAGCTATATATAGTTTTAATCGTTGGCGTATCCATGTTGAGAGAGAGACTCGGATGGGGTCGCAACTAAGGATTAAAACTATGTACGTGGAATCAAGGTTCGTAGGCATTCATCACTAGGGAGCGCGGCCTAGGTGATGATTGCAACTAAGGGACTTTGGATTCTAGGCTTTGTAGGAAAAGGTGTTGTCGCGATAACCCACAAACGTTAGCAGCGGAGTGGGGGTTCGAACTAAGAACACCGGTTGTTGATGCGATATCCTATTTGGGAGAAAGGCCTAAGTAGGGGTTCGAACTAAGAACAACATTCCTATTGCAAAGAAAAAAAAATTATAGTATATGAAAAATAAAAGAATGGTTAAAAATTTCATTTTCTCAAATCAATTTATAAGTTTTGTTTCCGAATCTCTTTTAGCTTTGAGTCGAGGTTTATCTATGTTATTAACATTTAAGCTCAAAAGGCTTATTTGTAAAGCTTAGATGGATTTCAACTATGAAGATAAATTGATCTATGGTTGAGTTAAAAAGAGTGCACACATCTTAATCATTAATTTATTCCTGGGAGTGAAAAGTTCACAAGTTGTAAGTATAAGAGCTTAATCATTTAGATTTATATTGACAATGATCTTGTTTAATAGCTTTGTTTAGTCTAGTGAAAAGTCAAGGATGACGAATTTTCCTCTTTTGTGCTCTATTAATCGGGAGTAGCCTATTTCAATGAGCCTAAAAGTTGCAAAGTTGCAATGATTGCCATTAATGTGTTTCAAGAGATTAAATGTTGAGAAAAGCTTAAGTTGTTTTAAAAAGGTGATTCATAAAAGGTGAAAGCAAGGGCATTTTGGAAACTTGTTAGTTTACAAAGTGTACACTTGATAACATTGCGTGAGGACACGGCAATCCTTTAGTTTGGGGAATTTTGATAAATGCTTAATTGTATATTAAAATTACCCGGGATTTTGCCAAATAAAAGCCAGAAAATGCCAAAAGAATAGAAAAATGTGTGCTTTTGTGTCTAATGTGCAGGAAAGGATAAAAAGGACAAAAGTGAGCAAAATCAGTCAAAACCGACAAAGAAATGAAAAAGACAAGACAAGAGTGAAGAATGAAGCCAATGATCAAAGCCGGATCAGTCTAATACAAGGAATGAAGACCCAAAATAAAAGCCAAGGACTAATAGTGACAAGTTGCAAAGTTTCAAAGGCTCATTTGGATATTTGAAGTCCAAGGACCAAAATTGTAAAAGGTGGAAAGTTGTTTGTAAAGAGAAAAGGGAAAAAGAAACCACAAGGGCCGAATTTGTTATTCTCCAAACTTGTTTTATACTTCATTTTGGACGGGTGAAAACACAAGGACCATTTGTGCAAATCCTTCAAACTTTCAAACAGAAAACGCGTTTTAAAATTTCCCTCTAACAACCCTAACAAACCATAACAACTTTTCCCGCCTTTTTCCACAACAAACCCAACTTCACAAATTTTCCCTACCCCCGCTCCTCTATATCACTTGAACTTGTTCTAAAACCTCCTCCACGTCAAATCACCCACGTGTCATCCCTCAATTGGTTCAAACACCTCATAAATCTCATCAAACGGCTAGAAATGATTCGAAATTGATCAAGGGCTGAGATATATTGGAAGATTCGAGAATTCTTCACCTCTCCTCTTCAATTCTCTATAAATAGGACCTATAGGGTTCATTTTTTTCATTTTTTAAGTGTGTCTTTGTTTTAATTTTTTTGTTTTGTTTTTTTTTTTTTTTTTTTTTTTCTCCCCCTTGTTTTTTTTTTTTTTTTCTTTTTTTTTCTCTTATTTTTTTTTTTCCAGTTTTGTATTTTCCTTCAATTTTAAGCAATTTTTCTTTCAAGTTTTTTAAATAGCTTTAAGCTCTTGTACTGTTGTTCTTTCATCTTGTACTTCATACATTTGACTAATCAAATTCAGTTTACAAGCTACTTGTATCCTTTGATTTCAATTTGAAGTTGTTTTCATCAAATAAGATCTTAATAAGCTAATTTGAGCTTATTACCTTTCATAAGCTCAAATTTAGTTAAAGTCCTGTTTTTAGACATTCATTACTCACCTTAAATCATTTACATCAAAGATCATGATAACTTGAGTAGTTTTGAGTTCAATTTGGAAGTACAAGGAGTAATAAGTTCTTACTAGCTTATTGAGCTTAAAGTTCGGGTTTAGAGGCAAGGTGCCATTTAGGATCACCTAGACTCAAACTCTTAGGATGTCCAGGTGAAGAAGATTTCTTCAAATGTCAGGTTTAACCACTTTCTAAATTTCATTTTAGCCAATTCATAGCTTATTACAAATTGCTTTTTCCTATGAATTCTATTGTCTATTCCTGTTTCATTTAGCTTAGTAGGTTATAAATGAGTTAGTTTTAAAGCTGTTCTAGTTATAATCATTGTTATCTTTCATTCCTTCATTCCTGTCATTATTAATAGTATAAGCTTAGTAGAGTAAGTAGCTTATTTTTCTAAATAAGCTATAGATTTGATAGTTCACATAGCTTTGTTAGGTTATTCTAAATAGAAGTAGATAAAAGACTTAAGCTGTTTTAGCTTTTAAAATAGTTTTAAGTTCAAATAGTTTAGACAGTATTACATAAAGGAGTGTTTGGTATATGGCTGTGTTTGACTCTTAAAGTCAACTTCATTGTGTCAAAGCTTTTCATAAAGTTGTGTTAGGCTTTAAAATCAAGTTTAAAACAGTTTCTAAAAGCTAGTTATTTGAATTCCAAAATTTTGAGCTTAAAAAGCTTTCATTTGCACCAGGGGAGTTTTAACAGGAAAGTCATTTTAGATTTTAGTATTTCTTAGCATTTTATTGTTCAAATATTGTTAACATAGGTTAAGTACTACTCATTGAGAAGGTTTAAAGAGTTCTCATTTCAAAAACTTAGCTTGCAAGTAGCTTTGGTCAATTGCACCAGCAACAACAGTATTAACTGTTGTTGCTTAGTCATTTTCTAAGTGACCTTCTAGCATGCATAAGTAGGTATTAGAATTTAGCTTTAAGCACATTTGTAGAATCCCATTAGCTTATAACTTTTCATCATTAGTTTCCATATCAGCTTTTTATTAGCTAATTTCCTTACAAAAGTGGAGTGAGGCTGCAGCTGTGTTTTAGCTTGATGTTTCCCTTTTTGGAGCTTTTGAGAGCAAGTTTTTCTATCCAAATTCCTTATATCAAGGTAGATTTTAACATTAAGTTTAGAACTTTATATTCTAATTCAGCTTTTTAAGATTTATAAATAAGCGTTTTAAGCTAATAGATAAAGTTAAAAACAGTGATAAGCTAAAAGTTGCATTTTTCATTAGAAAGTTTCTTGTTATTTTAGGTTACTCTTAGCTTATTCCTTTTTAGATAATCATAGTACACATCTTAAGCTTCAACTAGCTTCTTTTGTTTTTAACTTGCACCTAGAAATCAGCTAAATATAAGCCAAAATGTGAAAAAGCTTCTAAACACTTACTTTCTGTGACAGAATCTTAAGGGCTTATTTTCTAGCTTATTCTTTTGTCAAAAGTTGAAAGTGCCTTTGTTAAAGTTGTAGAGATTAAGCTAGTTAATAAGTTTGTAGTTTTAAGTTTTTGCTGAATCTCATTTTTCAATAAGCCAAAAATAAGCTAGAATCGTAGTTTGTTCACGCGAACTATAGTATTACTGGAACCACACACAGACGACTGAGGGGACAACATATCACAATACGTTTTTGTGTTAGGACTTTAGGGGTGTTATGATCTCTCTCCAAGTTACACAAACCCACTACCCAACCTCAAACTATTCACAATCTAGGCGTGGAGGCTGTTGGGTGTGAATCATCTATATAAAACAAGAGAGAGAGTGCATCTACTGAAAAGGTACGATATGCGGGAGGGGATTAGAGTTGTATTGGGGGTTTGTTGTTTGTTGCGGAAAAGGGGTTGAGGGTGTGGGAGGTGGATGGAAAGATTTGGTAGGGAATTAGGAGGATAAGTTTTTTAGATGGGAGGGTGTGATTATATCTATAGTTTGAGGGGGGAGATATCTATATATATCTATTGATAATGGGTGTTGGGTTGATGAATGTAGAGAGTGGTGTGTGATATATATATGAATATATTAATTATGTGTGGGTGGGAGGTTTTTGAGTTTTTGTGTTTGAGTGGTGTGTGGTGTTGGAGGGGGAATTTATAAAGAAGTCTAGGGTTTGAGTGGGCGGTTTGTTGTTTTGGTGGTTGGTTGTGTGATTTAGTGTGTTGTGTGTGTGTGGTTGAGAGAGTGAGTGTGAGTGGTTTTTGTGATTTTTGTTGTTTTTTTAAATTGGTGGTAATATATAGCGGGGTTTTGGGTTTTATTGTGTTTTTGTTTTTGTTTGTGTCTATATGGGTAGTTTGTAGTGGATAGTATGTGGTGAGTGTGATGGATTGGATGTGTGGATAATAGTTGGTATCTATGAGAGAGTGTGTTGATGAATACACATTGTAGAGATGATGGATAGTGTGAGAGATGGATTGGATGTGGAGGATTATTAAATGTGTTGTGATTATGTTTATTGTTGTGTAGATTAGGATATCTATGTCGTGTTGTAAGAGTAAGTTGTTTGTGGGGTTTTTATGGTGTATGTAGGTGTTTATTGATGATCTATCTCAGTGTAGTTTGCGTGTGTTAGTTAGTTTTATATTTATTCAAGTTTGAGTAGCTCTGTTGAGGTTGTGTCGCTTGAATGAGAGAGCGAGCTAGTGCGTGATATTTAAGGAGTGTGTTGTTTGGGATTAGAGATATATATAGAGATATCTATATTTGGTGAATTTAATATATTTTAGGATGTTATGTGATATCATTGAGGATAAAGATGGTTTTGTTTGATTGTTTTTGTGGAAAATTTTATTGGTTGTATGTGTTTAGTAGGAATGGTTTAATGGGGTAGAGTTGGGGGTTAGTTTTTGATAGAAAATAATATACTAAGTTTGTAAAGATATATTATTTATAAAATTGAATAGATAAGTTTATAATGATTTATAGGACATACTGCAGTTTTTGACAAATGCAAAAAATCACAGAGATATCTAACCATTATTACACATGGAAACTAATGGGGGGGGGTGAAATATTTTAACCGGTTTGTTTTATGTTTTTATATGTTTCTTTCAAATCTTAGTTCAGTTGTATTTCAAATACGAAACCATCAACAAATATCAACAATGTAAATATCTAAACTAATACTAAATAACAATGACAACAATATAAAGAGATAAGGAAATGAACAATCAAACCAAGACGCCAAAGATTTATAGTGGTTCGGCTACGAAGCTCCTCTTCGCCCTACAACCACTCCCTTAGTAATCCCACTCGAGTTTTCACTACGTCAACAGCATCCCTTTAGGCGAGAAAACCGTTACACGTCGCTTACGTTGTATTTCGTGACACTAAAGCTAAATTCCGAGTCCTAATCTTAAGCTAAACCAATCTAACCACTTCACGAAGCACACACAATCAAAAGATCTTAGCTAAAACCAACTACCACTTCTCTGTGGCACTTGATAAAAGAAGAAAAAGAAGTATATTGGGATCACTTGAACAAGATCAAACAATGTTTTAGTGATCAAGAGATTTAAGAGAGAAGGAGAAAAGTTTTTAAGAGAGAAAGTTATCGAAAAATTCGTGCAAAGATGTGTGTTTTTCTGCCTAATAAATTAGTTAAATTATAGACTATTATTTTAACGCTAGCTGGTGGCTCCCGATGAGTCCCAGATATATCTGGGATCCGCCATGCGCCGTATAAGGGGACCGCACTAAAGTACCTCATGTTTTTGTCTTTGTGGGGAAGGTTTATAGTCTGGATATAAGAAGCTTCCATTTCTTGTGGGGGGGGGAAGAGGGAGAACCTGATTCAAGATTTTATTTTAATTTAAAAAAAAAACATTTTCTTTTATTAAAAAAAAGAAATTTTTGTATTTTTATTATTGTAGCAATACTTTTGAGAAAATTACTGGTTAAGAAAGAAATATTTGTCTTGATACTAAACATGCTTAATGAATTGTTTTTACATACCTGAAGAGAGTAATCATATAAATGGAATTTTAACGATTAATAATTTGTAAACGTTTATTTTATCGTAAAAACATTTCTCCAAATTTTGTTTATTATCAACAACGTAGAGAAGAGTCGAAAAAATAATAAATAACTATTTTTAGACATTTATTTGTATTAACAATCATCCATTTTTTGATGATGACAAAATATAAACTCATTTTTGTATAACAATGTTGCAAAGGATTCAAATATTTAATTAGTTTCATTTTTATAATCATTTCTTTCTCATTTGATCACTCTCCCCTCCTTTTTTTGTTGTCGAATTCAAAAAGGGTATGATCGTCGAATTGTAAAGAGAAAGTAAACGACGATGCCAAGACTCCTCCTTGATGTATGCTCCCCCTCGTTTGGGGCACTAAGGGATCGATCTTATAGGATTATTGCTACAAAACAAGGTGAGAAATACTAGTGCAAGAATATATTTTCAACAAGTATCAATATAACAATTCATGCAATAAAACATAAAGTAGTTTCATTTATCACATTGTAAACTCATACAAGAGAGATACAACATGTAATGAAAATAGAGCTAAGACGAACAAGGGATCATTAATTCATGAATTAAACTATAATCTAAACATACTACATGAGGTAGATAAAGATAATACTACATAAGTCCTAGATGATCCATGATTCATAGGAAATGACTTTGAGCAAAAAAGGTTAGGACAACATTTTATGAGGTGACATGACAAAATGTTTAAGGGTAAGGTGGAGATAGTGAGGAAATGGTGGAATTGAGAAAAACTCAATGTGAGCAAACATTAAGTTCATCTCATCCCTAAGAGAGAAGATAAGATTGCGGTTGTGAAAGCAACAAAGACAAGTTGACCCATGATAGTCATGATAGTTGAAGTAAATAGGAAGACCCATGAGAGGTGGTTGAGGTGGTGGTTATGGTGAAGGTGGTGAAGGAGTATCAAGAATATGATCAAGAGGAGTGATTGGTAACAAAGAGAGAGTGATGTCTAAAGAGGGATGACTTTGGATTGGAATTGGGTGTGATGGTCTTAGAGGTGCATCCATGATGTTATTAAGAAAAGGATTTTATGGTTGAGGTGAAGGTGTGTCATTAGAAGTCAGAGGTGAAGATTGAGGTTTTGATTCATATGAGGAAGAGGTATGTTAAATGTAGAAGAGGTATCTTTGGTTGATGAGTTTTTGATGGTGCATTTTATGGAGATGGAGAAGAAGATGTTGTTATAGGAGAAGGTGTAGTAGTGGTATCTTCATCACTAGAGATGTTGATAAAAAGTTGTCTAGGTGGAATGATGTTTATTTTAATTTTTCTTAAAGGGATTAGAGAGGAAGCTTGAGTGGAAGCCATGAAAGAAAGATATAAAGAAGATGAAGATGATAGGAAGAATGGTGAGGGTGGGTATTTAATTTAGAAGGAGTGGATTAAAGAGGTAAAGCATGAGGATTAGAAAGGGAGATTCCAAAAATGGTTTAGCAAAATGCAGGAATTTAGCTGGGTCAAGAAGAGAGGATAGTCATCTGCACAGAAAATCATGAGACACAGTAAAAATTTTGTGACTCCTGGTGGCGGTCCCATATATATGTGGCGGTCCCAGATATATTCGGGGGTCGCCCCTTATTTATGGAGAAACAAAATTTTTCCAGTTTTCCTGATTTTTGTAACTTCTTTACAAAAAAAGTTTCCCAGATTTTCCCTTTTATAGTCAATCATATTTCATCATAAATCATCTAATACTTCTTAAGGATAGCACATTTAGAGGCTAGCAATTCTAAATTGTACTTGAGAAGCATTTAGATGCATAAAATTTTGAGATAAACATGCTTGCATACAACCGTAAGTGTGATATCATAACCAAGTAATAAAGCATTTGTATCAAAACACCTTAGAGATGAATAAGTCGAGAAGAAATTAATGCAACATAAATTAAACTATCACTACTATAGTACTACCATAGGTGATGGTGGCTCGTCGTCGTAAATCAACAGGATGCTTCCAAGTCTTCCATGGACGGAGATAAGTTATATATTTAACCTTTTAAAGTTAAGGTATTATTGAATAAGATGATATATAAAACGAGTTAAAGCATGCCTTATGCATAGGATAGTTTTAGTTGATTTTTAAATTCCACATAACATTCGTTTGATCATGAGGTAGGTTAAGTTGTAGGGTATGCTCTTCAGTATGTTATAGATCATGTGACATGATGATGCAGGGAGAAAGTTTGAATCGTTTCTAATCACAAAAGCATTATCTTGAATGATTTCATTCCAAGATCTCATGCCATAACGAAGTTTACTTTTTTAAATCTTGTTTGGTATTTTGGTTTTTCCTAGTATTGTAATGGATTGAATGATTTCATTTGGTGTTGGAATGTTTGTTTGGTAAGAGTTATTTAGTTCTTGATTTGTTCTCAGAGATTCAAGAGATGAATCTTCTGAGTAGGCACAATCTCCTTCACATAAGGTGAGGAGAATGGAAGAAAGAGATTAAGTGGAGAAGAAAAAAGATCAATGTTTATAGATAAGAAATCATTCTAGCATACACAAACTATCCGAGTCGGGGAGGATTGAACAAATGTTTAGCCATATTATTAGAGAGAAAGGAAAAAGATGGGAAAAGGTGTGCGTCTAGAGAGAGAAACAAGAACACACACACCTTTACAAAATGAATCCTCACCCCTCCATGGAAGTATGGAGGGGGTATATATAGGGTCAAGACAAGGGACACTATACTATCTTAACAGTTATAAGGTCATGTAGTTCTTTGCCTAATGAATAACTAATGTAAGTCCGATATGTCAACCATATATTAAGGCTAGACAATCTTCCCCCAATATTGTGGACAGAATGGAATTACTTACAATGAGTTTGCCTACTTGTACAAATACAACAAAATATCGTCTTCGCCAAAGCGCTTTCCAAAGCTGAAGCATGTCTTCGAAGTTCACTCTGGTCTTGGAAACTTGTACTCCAGCTTGGATCTTCATTGTCTTTACTTGTACAGGAACCATTGTAGTATGCATGAACTGGATTAACTTCCCCCCAATTCATGCAGCATGTCTTGAAAAGCTTTTTTCATAAACGTCCTTTTTGGCTAGAGTTGACTGATCAATCCTTCCCCCTAAACCAACATCCCTATCTTAAAGCAGGTTCTGAAACTTTGAGATGTAGCTCAATCCAACTTACTACTTGGTCATTGACGTGCACAACAAAATTTGTAGAAGTCAAACCACCACCAACGACCACGCGTTCTTGTCATTAGGGATTGGTGTATTATTCGTTCGGGGATACAAGCGAAAATCAAGCAACAATTCTTCTCAACATATGCAGAATACTTCACAAACCATACTAAGTAAAGTAGTCTACACTACTTCCCCCTGGAAGTTGACATGGTAACATCAAAGTCAACTAAGTCCCGGATGTACACATTTTCCCCCATGATGGTTGCAAACTCTCGGAAGCATCATTGTCGTGTACGTCCATATACTCGAGAGGTTCTTGTCATAAGCAACAATCTTGAAAAGTTATGAAAGACATTGAAGAACTTTGAAGGATTTTGCTTAGACTGTGAAGTACCATTGACGTTCTGTAGCTTCAATTATCCTGTGAGAATTGCTGATTACATCTCAACCTTTAAACTCTCTGGCTAACTTACCAACCTCTTATTCTGTCGGCTATTGTTGTGACCACATGATGAAGTAAACCCGATATACCAAACTTGAAAATGAAGTAAAATCCCTCAAATTTGTTACGCAAGCTTGCATTATTTTTGATTGAAGAACGGTGCAAGATTAAATCTATATGTACTCTATACCCAAGTCCTAAAAGTATAATAAGTACATCACCTCTTGAAATTATCCACATCGACATCTGCATGTGACACTGAGTACTACAACGTAACTCCTTTAAGTGATAGTTATCCAGGTCTTTAACCAACCACCCCGACTACTGGAAACTAGATAATTCAAGTCTTAATCATAAGCTGTATACGTTCAAGCAAGTCATCAATCAATAGATTGGGTTTAAAGAAAAGGGGTAAAAAATAGAAGGAAGTCTCGATCATGAAAATAAGTAGACGCCTTCATGAAAACCACTTCAATCTCAAATAAGGGATACCAAATCAACTCCGTGATCACTTGTCATCGTAATCTGAATCCTTAGCCGTTTGTCATTTTAGTGAATCTTATTCGGATCATTTTAGTGTTATGTTTCGTGTTTGTTGTGTTGTTGTTTAAATGTTGTTAAACTAGGACAAATGTTGTTTTGTATTGTCGTCAACGAATAAACATTGTTTAGCTAACTTGTCATGATAGTGTTTTAGTACTCGACTCAGTCCAATAATCCATGCTCATAATAGCTCAATTAGAAAAATTCGACCTACTATTTGGTTATATCACAGCCTATCACCAACACAGCCTTACAATGCAAAAATTAAGCCCAATCTTCATCTATTAAATTATTTGGCCCACGCTTTTCATATGACCC